>JABSMS010000615.1:0-17923 GCA_018902275.1 Aleiodes sp. PSUC_FEM 10030003
AGCAATCTTCATTATTTATTTATAAAAAGGAGAAGTTTAAAAAAAACTTACACTTTGTAAAATTTAATTTGAGTAATGCTGATCATCTATGAATTTTTTCAAATTTTTCTGGCGTGATTTAATTAACCACTCTGACTATTGAAAATCTCAAAATGTACAGTGTGGTCAGTACGAAACTATTGATGGTACTTGGATTACGTTAAACCTCGCAATGAACCAAGAGAGAGAAAATGGCGAATAGGAACTTGAGGAACATACGAAAAATAAACCATAAAAACGAAATAATTTAATTTCGCTTCTAAATTCATTTTTCAGGAATATCTCAGAATCTAAGCAAGATAGAGATTTTTTTTAAATAACCTTTTCTGTAGCTCATAATTGTATCTACAAAGGCGACAATTAGTAAAATGTCCCTCTCTCTTAGATTCCGAAATATTTCATGAAAACTAAAATCGATAAGTTCACTAGCTTTTAATGATTTAATTACAATTTTGTTCTTTCTGAAACTGATATTTCGATGAAAAATTAAAATCATAAAATAATTACATTGCAAATTTAAATAAAATGTAAGAGACAAATTCACACGTTTCCCCAAAGAAAGAGAATTGAATCGTTCGATTATGCAAATGAATTACTCGAACGGCCTTAAACGCCCTCGCACGTAAGAGCGTAGGCATAATAAAAAGAGGTGAAAGAACAAGAATAAAACGACAATGGCAAAAGTTGACACAACTGAAAACTCCCATAGCCTATTAATAATGTGTAAAGACTTTCGCGACAGGAAAATAAATTTTAAATAAACATTCTCACGAATTTAAATAATTTCCATGTAGAAAAATATTTACAATATTTTTCTACAATAAATTCCATTCGCTCAACAATTTTTAACGCCATAAAAATCACTTGGAACATATTTTTTAATATACGGTAGTGAGTGCAGCTCATAAAACATTCTGTTTGGAAACAAAAAATGTGAGAAAAAAAATATTTCGAGACGAACAAAAGGCAGCACATGGTAACTCGACGTGGTGATGCACCGCAGGCAGTTACGGAGCCGCGTTATGCCCCCATTATGCGGTATTATGTTACTATTTACGCTATCACGAGAGCACCTATTTATTTGTCTTGCTTATCCAGCCGGTCCCAGCGGGACGTCTCTGCCCTTGTGCATTAATTTTTTTTCCTTTTTTTATAATTCTGAATTCACGATTTAGTCTGACTTTGAGGAATTTTTTAACTACGTAGAAAAAAAATGCGCATTAATAAATCATGAAATGCTATGTTTTAATGGATTTCGCTGATTTATTAATGCTTGACGTTGTCAATTATTCTTTTATCCATATTTAGAAACTGTGATTAATTGTTTTTTTTTGTGAAGGAATTTTAATTAAAGGAAATTCCATTATAATTTTTATTTGGCCACTTTTCATTCATAATCTCTTTTGATTGGGCGTGAATTTTCGACCATCGTTGCATTTTTCGTCAGCTGTAAATATTTTCGGAAATCAGGTTTACGTGGTTTATTAAACTTCTTTTTTTTCTGCAGAACTTCGTTTTACCACTTTCCCAATTATTTTTCCATGAATTTATTAACTCCTGACCCACCAGGCTTAGGAGAGTTTAATTTCATCCCTTTTCGTGCAGAATTTGATTCTTTACAAAAAAATATCGTCCTCCCAGAGTCAAAAGGACGCAAGCGCCATTTTTTAAAAATCTGCAAAAATTAGATCTACATTCATGTTTTCATTAGAATACTAACTTACGCCCTTTTATTATTCAGCAAGAAAAAATGGCACTCACGCCCTTTTGACTCTAGGGCGACGATGTCTCTTCCTAAAACTCCCGAAATTCAATACTTTCCGAGAAATTCCCCAAAAAACTCGAAAAAGTAATTTTGAAGCAAATCTTGATTTTCAAATTCAATCAAATGAAATAATCCGCTAAATCAATAATGATCCAACGACGCAAAATCGTGGAGTGAGTCATATTACTTCTCAACGAGACGTGAATTAGTTATTTCAACACGAAACGTTAGATAAATTTGATGAATTAATAGCTCCGGGGAAAACCCAGTACGTGAAAAGAAAGAAATGACGAAATCATGTTTCACGGACCACCACCGACTGTACAATTCCACTGAAGTGGAAAGAGTCGCGCTCCAGTCAGACGTGAATGCTCTCACGAAATCCCCTCTCCGCATCGATGAAGATTAATCCACTCGTGAATGACGAGATTGATTGTTTCCATCTCAATGATTGATTGAAAAATAAAATGAATCAACTCATCTCTTTTACGAATTCATAATCAGCCTCTTATGAATCCGTGACATCATTCTTATGCTAAATAGGCTGAATTAATTTTAGAAAATAAATTTCCACTCCAATTACTATTTTCATGAAACACATAAAAATTTTTGAATTAACAATAAATCGCGTGTCGCGATTACCTTCAATTCAATTACATCAATTATCTCAGTTCATGAACTAGATTAAAGGAAACCAACAAATAATTATAAAAAATTGTGAAAAAAAACATTTCTCACGATTGTTTACGTTTCATACATACACGAAGAGATTTGATAATCAGTCCTTGACATTTATCACAAGTAATAGGAAGGCCGGAAGAATATTCAATGGTGAAGTGTAAATTAGATGAAGGAAATGTTTAAAGATTGAGTTTTATTTTGAAAATATGTCGGAAACAATGAGGTGTACGAGAATTTATCAACCTGAGAGGGAAAATCGGCCGTTATTAGTACGAAGTTGCCAAATGTTGGCAGGAATAATGGGCCAGCAGTCTCTTAATAATTTTTTATAAACCCCTTCGTTTTCGAGATAATTACAAAATTGATGCAAAATTTTTTAAATCGTTTTTATTCACAACTCTAACCATTTTTTTAAATATTCAACATTTAACGAGTTTTATTATCTTCAATTACAATACATTTGTCTTGGAATGTGGGAAATAATCCACATTTCCAGCGTGGACAAGTCATCTATGAGGCCCTTAGGAATTCATATTCACAAACCCAGCTTTACCGTTTTTTTAAAATTTCTTTTGAAATGCTGAATATTTGATAAAAGGAAAATGAGGTAAAAAAAACCCTTTGACAGTGAATTTTGAAATTGGCGGGATGGGAACGGGAGTAGGGGGGGGACAACTCTGCCCAATTCATCAATTATTTCTTTTTTTTTCACCACGAGTCAGTAAATTTCGTTGAATTGTAGAGAATGTAAACCAAGAGTTGATGTGGAAATTTGAATAATTCCTCATAGACAATCTGCGTTACTGTATGGGCCTTTGTCCATATGTGCGTTTCAAATTGTCCGCAATCAAAAGACAACAAGGAGCGGTCGCCCACACACGCATTGAGTGAAACGCGGCCAGTAAAGTCACATGGGTTTGGTTTATATACGGGTATTATTTACGTACATACTGGGTTGGTGCAAAATGAGTGACTTTACGATCCGTTCGGGGTGGATTATAGAGGCATGGATAAGTGTCGAGAGATAGGTGATATTTCACGTGTTTTTTTTTCTTTTTAATTCTCAACAATTGTCTATTGTCAAGACATGTGTGTATATCACTGGTGGAATACAGATAGCTACTTTACTTTATGAGGCATTTTTATTCGATTTTTTCTCTCTGATGAAAGAAAAAAGTGATGATTTAATGGAGGCGAAGGGAATTCTAATGCAGGCCATTGAAAAGGAAAATTTCCGCTGAAAAATTCCGTTAAAAATACCTTTTTAATTGATTATTTTTTTTAGGTAATGAATGAGTTATTTTTGGTGATAAATATTTATTTCGCGATAACTCGGGAAATAATTGGGTGAGAAGAATTATGTGGAGTACGTTCTTAAAAAAGAATTAGAAATTCAATATGAATATGTATATTAAATCTCAAGACGCAATTTTAATTCTAGTTAAGACAGAATTGTCCTTGAAATTTGATTTTTCGGGGAAAATTCAAGAATGATATGTTTTTTAAGATCCAATGAGCATTGAGATTTCAACGAGCTACCTGAATTTTCAAATACTAATAAAAAATTGAATAATATACGAACTTCCTGTTATTCGTAAATTCAACTCAAAACGACCTTGAATTTTTATGAATTGCCTGTATTTCATTCAGTCACTGAATAATTCACTTCAAATTTATACAAAAAATCAGTGTATCTCAGTTTCTACCGTATACTGATAAATTAAATGAACCATGACAGACCTTTCTTCGGCAAATTTTTCCAAAAAACATTCATTTCGATTTTATTGAAATTTCATCATATATTATAAATATTCTTTTTCAAATTTCAAAAAAGAGTGATTTTTTTGGGCTCATAAAAGCTCATAAAAGAGTGATTTTTTGGGGGGGAATAATACCCGTTACCGCCAAATTTTTGTCGAAGTCGAAATTTTTTTCTTTCATGCTGCATACAATATTTTTTGCATCTATAGAGAAACGTCGTTCCTTTCTCTCTAGAAACAAAAAATGAATTTTCACTTTACAATCCCACCTATACAATTCAAAAGTCCTGTACGCATGTAAACATGCTCGTTGCTAAAGTGCATCAATAAAATCCCGGAAAATACAATGCAACTATCTCAATATAATCGTATAAAATATTAGTTAACAAATAACAGCAGTATCCAAAGATATTTGTGCTCCCCTTTATTATCACCACACTATCCTAACACGCTCTCTCGTACGCACAAGTGAAAAGCAAAAGAAAAACAACTGAAAAAAACATCAGATACAGAATAATAAGAGATCGCCGTTGTATCGGTGAGGATGCGAATAAATGCGGCGAAAAATAAAATTTCTGTGTGCGCGAAAATTCCGGTGTGCGACACGCACGTCGATGGTTAAGCGCCCACACGTGTTACCATATTGCCTAGTAAACTCCTCAGCAATAAAGTTGCAATTGCGATTGCCAACCACTACCTATTATCTACCACACTGGTCCACTACAATTCTCTCCCTCTTTCCTCCATTTTAACTGATATATTATGACTTTAATAGAATTTATTTATCAACATTTATTAACATCATGATGAAATTCCGTGGGCATTTAACTCTAAATAAATTCACTTCCATTTTTCCATCGAAAGAATTGCCGAGAATAAAATAATGAAAAATAGTTTAACATTCAAGGCAAAAATGCGCGCAAAAAAATGTCTAGAGTGAGAATGGAAAAATAAAATAAAGAGATGAGATAAAACGATTTGTTCTATTCCATTCACAGCGCGGGGATAATTGACCTCGGACCTGTCCGAAGAAGAAATATAAAATAGGAAGGAAAAAAAAGGCAGAGTCCTCTTCCTGATTCATAGAGTGAGATTGTAATGAAATAAAAGAAGGGGAATTGTGCTGAGAATTTTGTATCCAACAAGAGAGATCATCTTAAACGGTACGCAACTGTCATGGCAGTAACACGTGACGTGTCGCACGTTTTTTTCCTCAAGAATTAATTCGCTTCTTCATTAATTAGTTTTTTTTCTAAAAAATGTGTTTTCCATTCTATTCACGACAGAATGTTTGTCAACGATTTTAAAATGTTAAAATATTCTATTTACAATGATTTTTTTATTTCGAAATCTCAATTAAAACAGTTATTTATTTAGATGTAAAAATTGTGTGGTTAGCTCGCTTTTTGCTATTTCTTTCGCTGCATTAACACGATAAAATCGACATAAACAGTATAAAATTCTTGTAACATTAAATACATGAAATTACCAGTTTGACCGTATAAATCGTTGTGATAGTAATCGTTGTGTCCCGAAGTTTTATATACATAGAAAGATAGAGGGAGAGAGCAAGTTTTACGGGTGTCGATCGAGTGTAACGGTCACGTAATAATATGCGAGTAATCGCATTTAAACCCTGGAAAAACTACTTAATCCGTTGCAGTGATGATGCTCAATATTATTTTATTATTATGAAAAAATATTTCATTGGGATTGGTAGAGGTGCGAGGATTGTTGCTGATCGTGTTGTGGAGGTGGAGAAGAAAATTTATCGTATTGGAGTATTATTAGAGCCGGTACGTCTTAATAGGTGAGATTAATTCCAGAAGAATGTTCAGAATAAAAAAAATGGAAAAATTTAATTAAACGAAAAAATAATAATTCAGGGTCATGGTCCTTGAACTCAGGTTCATTCAACTCCGATCAGTCGCTTTCGGTTTAAAATGACCGCCATGTTGGATCGCTCCAGTTACGATGGCAAGGCACACCAATCCAAATGGCCGTTAGGTTCTTATTCCACTATTTTCTTGCGCTGATCGTGGCGGGATTCAGCGCTCTTCGGGATCGGTATAATATTGTGTGGTGGATTGGAAAAAAAGAGCCGTATGGAGAAGTTAACGATCCAAACGAACGATCTAAACTGTCCCATTTAATGCGGCTCAATTCAATGGGAAAACGTGACAAATGTCTCCTTTGTGAGAGATTTCAATTTATTTATTTTTAGAGATTTTTTTTAGCGCCGTTATGCTTGTTTATGGCGCGATAGAGCGAAGTGATTAATTTCGGATTTTTTTGTGGGGAAAAATAATCGTTTCCGGGTTTTTTTCAAGGGGAAAGAAAAGGCGGAGGGATTTTCTGTGGGAAAATGCTTTTGTGAGAAATGGAAATTTTTGGGAGAACCTTTTTTGCAAAGGCGAATGACGGAAAAATCGAGATGTTTCGGATTTTTATTTTATCTGATATTTTACGCAAGTTTGGGGATTCATTAACTTCATTAGTTCTCACTCATGAAAAGTTTTTTGCTAATTGGAGAAACTATTATTCCACTTGAGTGTTGAGTTAGAAATAACCGTGGATATTAAAGAAGATCTCACGATACTTCATAATTTTTTTTCCCTGAATTTATACCGATGTTGGGTTAAAACCCAATGAAAACAAACAGCGTGGATATAAATGGCTTGGTTGGATATATTTCTAGAAATCTCGTATATTTTTGGATGTTTGCACAGAGTCACGATTGCCAGACATAACACCTGATACGCCCGTACTTCAACGCTTTTCTTCAAAATTAAAAAGATGGGATGGTATAGGAACAGATAGAGATGGGGTACAATGGATCTCACAGTGAAATTTTTTGACATTTAATTTTTTTATATTTTCGTTGAAATGCCGAGAATTTTTCCGATTTAAATTATGGGAAATATATTTATTTTCTGTGATATTGAATTTTTTTAATGAAAATTTTTAAAGTAACGTCTTCTCGATTTTCCGAAATTTCCGTTGTTCGCGAATAACCGCGTTTTCCAAGTTAATTCACATTTGTTAAATACTTGAAGATTTTTTCTTTGAATTCCGAATAAAAATTAACGATGATAAAAACAAAATCGGGAATCATCCCAAAAAAAAATCCTCCACAATTCTAGTACAAAATTCTGATTCCCCATTTTCACCCAGAGATCGACTAAAAACTTCCGCTCCTTCATCCCCCAGAATTCTTCAATTTTCCAAAACCAATGTGCCTCTAAAATTAAAAAAATTCCTCAAAAATAATTCAAATTTATTCTCCAATAAATTCAAATCATTCAAATTGTCCCATTGAGTCACAAAAAAACTCACAAATAACCCTGATTGCTCAATCCGATTAGTCTCCAAACCACAAAAGACACGGTCCACATATGTATCACTCAATTCCCAGGACTTATCCACCGCGCAAACCAAACAATTCCCATAAGCGCCGTCCCCCCTCTCCCTCCATCCAACTGTCTAATCCCCTCTCTTCATCTCCTTTTTCCTCCATTTTTTTACCTCCTTTTTTCCCAAAGACCATAAGAACCTACCCATAGTGTTTCCTCTTGCGCGAGTAGAAAAGGCATAATCGTTTATTTCTCGAGTGCCCCGACCTTTTGCAATGCACTACGTCAAGATGTCAGAAATCCCCGACCCCGCCTTGGCGTAGCAAAGATGCACTTGGGAACGCTGTAATGGGCTTACAAAGCGTAACAAACTGATGCGAGGTCAAGCACACGACGGGCAATAAACACACGCGCGAAGATAAACGACCTGGAGCCCCTTCTCTCTCTCTTTCTCCTATCCTCACTTTACTACTCTAGATGGACCGAAGTCTCTGACTTCAAGCCATCCTCGTTGGAGCTTTGAAGATGAAAAGAAGAAAACAATTGGGGAAAAAAAATAAACAAAAGCGAGGGAAAGTGTTTTGGCTGCTCTGTGAACCGTGTTTATTGTGCATTTGTAGCCCCAAGCGATTGGATGATACTCGTTGTAAATAAAAAAATGGAAAAAATAAGTGGATAAGCCGTGAGGTTGATTTTAATGATGACAGATATTGTTAACGCATTTTATTGTCTCAGTCTCTTTATTTTCCACTTTAAAAGAAATGAAACAACTTCAACGTGAAATATTGTCGCAATTATTTTCATAATGTGTAAATATCTGTACTGTTTATGGATAAAAAATTAAATGCCTATTTTAAATCTACTTGCAGATGCCACAAACAGTACCAACGGCCGCTGGCTTCTCGCCCACCTTCGACTACACGACCTTTCAATTTGATCTGTCTCTGCTGCCAGATGATTACAATACGTCGATAATTCAAACAACATTGAAACCAGCTCAAATCAAACAAGAAGCACATTCACCAAGACCAGAGACACCAACTACTTATCCAAGCCCACCTTATCCCGGTTTAACTGGACAATTGTCACCTAATTATTCACGTGACGCGTCACCTGGTTATCCAACGAGCCCTTATTACGTACCACAGAGCCCACAGAGCGCGCAATTGTATCCAACGAGTCCTGAGCCAGTTAAGCAGCCGGTTAAGAGGGAGAAGAGCCTGGATTTGCTGGCTATACTTCAAGAGTCGAGGTAAAAATTCAAAGAATTCATTACTTTTCTTCAGTGAAGAAAATTGTGGAATGGTTTTGCTTCGAAGTTGAATTAAGTAGGAAAAAACTGTTTGAGGGAGAATTTTTTTAATGGTTTCATTGCAGAGCTGAAAAAATTTCGAATGGAAAACATGTGTTGAAATTTATTTTTAGTGTTTTTTTTGAAATTTTATTGTTTAGCCAAAAGAAAATCAAAGGAAATTTCCAGTTCTTCGACAGTTTAGCCGATTCTAATTGTCGTAGTGCAAAAAATTCAGTACCAATTACACATTTTTCATGTTTTCTGAACGATAAGCAATAGATTGGTCAGGCTAATGTCTAGGAGAAATTTCTCCTCTCCCAAATAATTTTAATTGCGCAGGATATAAAAATTCAAACCGAAATGCAATATATCGCGTCTTCTAGAAAAAGGTCATAAGAACATGAGGAAACAATAGTTCATACCCGGAGAGAAATTTTGGACAAAAATTACCGAACATTTTCAGTAACCACAGGAAATTTTGATGGTGAACAAAAAATTACTGAACCACACACTAAAAAGTTCGGAGAGATTCCGTAATTTTTGACGAGATTACTTTCGAAAATGTTTGAATCTCCCCAAAAATTTTAGTGCGTGCTTCAGTACACTGAGAGAAAAACAGTGGTGAAAACAATCAAATATTTGTACTATTGGTACTTGAAAAATATTTTTTTGTATGAATCAAAAAAGTTGTTGAATTCACTAAATTTTGTTAATTCAAATAGATTAACGATTTGCATGAACAAAATTCAGTAAATTCAACTACTTCTTTGATTGATTAAAAAAAATATTTTTCAAGTACCAATGGCCCAAATATTTCATTGTTTTTACCACTATTTTTCTCTCAGTCTAATGTTCTGTTTACCATCAAAATGTCCCGTGGTTACTGAAAAGGTTCGATAATTTTTGTTGAAAATTTCTCTCCGTTCCCGCCCTTTTTCCCGAAGTGCCTCGACATGATAAATTCCAACTGAAAGAAGTTCAATAAACGAATGTTTTTTCTTCACTATCCCTATTTATAACAGACTTTTAGCCGAGAGTCTTGGCTACAAAGAGGACTCAACAGACTGCACAGTACCCTGTACTCCTCCGCGCACAGAGGAGGACATTTACAATAGCCTCGACACTGATTTCTTTCCAAAACGCGAGGAGTCAAATCCCCTGCTCAAAGAGATACTCTTCAAGGAAGAGCCCCGCTCAATAAGCTCCTCCCAATCCTCATCACCGGCGCCAACTGAAGTAGAAACATCGCCACTCCGTACACTCCTCTTCAAAGACAATCAGAAAGAATCGAGTGTTCAGGAAGCCCAAAAGAATTCACCGATAATCCCGAAAATCGAGATACAGGACGAAGACAATTTGTCGAGTGGTAACGTCAGCGATTCGCTGTGTCGCGAGGAGGAAATATTCAAGGAAACGCAGAAGAACGATCATCAGTTGTTGAGAGAAGTACTGAGGGACACTAGCTTCCAGAGGAAATACAACTTGAGACCTGTGGATCTTGGCGACGTTGGGACTGGGTTCGTCGAGGATATGGAGAGTAGTGAGTGCGTTGGTGATTTGGCACGTGAACAGATTGAACCTGTGCTTAGTTTGGCTATTCAACAACTGCAGAAGGACTTCGATAATACATGCGTTGCGCTTGGAATTCATCCTGGTGAGTTTAAAAATTACTTTATCTACAAATTAGATTTATCGAAAAATTCTGTGAGTTTACAAAAACAATTTGGTGGAGAAAAAATCCCGGAGAACGTTAGGAAGAATTTAGTTGGAACTTCGAGTAAAAATGCGAAGAATATTTTGCAAGATTAGGAAGTTCTAAGCTACGAAGTTACGAATGGATTTACATAGGGGAAGGTGGGGTAAAATGGACACACCCTAGTTTTGATGCTATGCATTATGAAAATTGCGAGAAATCGAGAGAAATATCAAAGATGGGTTTATTTGGATCGTTTCATTGGAAAGCTGAGGAAATTTCAAGTGGAAAACATGTGTAAGAATTAATTTTTTTGATAGTTTAGAAAATTCACAATTTCAAAAATTATAAAGATAATCCCGAAGTGATTAAATTTTATGCGAGCGATTTTGTGTGAAAGTTCGAATTCCTCACTATTTTTTTAATTCTTCATCAAAGGATTAAATCTTGCTTAGATATCTCCTCTAACTTAATGTATTTTTTTGAAAAATCTTTTCGCTTATTCATTTTTAATCGCAGAGTGTCTCCTTGCCGCAGGCAACTTTACCGTCCATAATTTGCGACCGGTTCTCATACTTATTGGCTTCTCTATTTCTTGAATGACGTCACGCGACAGGAATAAGTTACGATATAAAATACGGCACACACGGAGCGCGTTGCCACGTAGATTACGAAATTCAATGATCGACGTGTTGAGTTGTAGCAAGGACGTTTCGTGGCCCTCCAGTACGTGTATACTTCCGGCATAAGGATATTTCGATGGTCAATTAAATTTGACAAATTTTCTATTTAATTCTGTATTTGAAAGAAAATTTCTTGAATTAAGTATTGAAAAATCAGGGAAATTTAATTTAGTTTAAACTAGTGGCAAGAAAAAGTTTTTATTGTATCAAACGGAACCGAAGATTGCCCGCCCAATTTAAAAATGTTGCGACTTCGAAAAAATTGTGAAACTCAATTTTTTCGAAGTCGCATATTATGCTCAAGAAATTATGTTTGTAACTCAAGTCAATATTTTTTTGTCATGGAATGATATCGTCGCCCTAGAGTCGAAAGGGCGTAAGTGCCAGTTTTTCAAAATCTACCAAAATTGAATCTGCACTCATTTTCTCATAATAGAACTAACTTACGCCCTTTTATTACTCAGCAAGAAAAAAAGGCACTTACGCCCTTTTGATTCTACGGCGACGATATATTTAGATAGAATATATCCATTTTTGACATAAATATTTAACATAAAAATAATCACACTCATGCGAATTCTCCCTTGATATCATTTTCATTCCCATCACCTGAGATTTGAGTATTTTTTTTTTACTCTAGAATTTTTTTTTCGCTCAATTCACATGTCATGTGATTTATTAATATTCTCCGTTACTAGTTTCCTAACTGCCTTAAAAATTTTACTGAATTTTTTCAATGAACATAATCCATTCGATTTTATCAATTCTTTAAATTCATTCAACATTCTTAATGCTCATGATCTCCAAATTCTCATTATTTTCACAACGATTTTTTTCAATTTTCTTCGTTAAAAAAATTTGTAATTTCATTTCTGTTGAAGAGCCCCGTCGTTGGAGTGCAGCAGACGTTGCTGCCTGGGTGCAATGGGCCCGTAGACAACTCCAGTTGCCGTCGGTGCCCTTAGACAGTTTCAACATCGATGGCGCAACCCTAGCATCACTCACCGAGGAGGAATTCTGTCAGCGAGCTCCGCAGGTAAGTTCTCGTATAACAGCATAAAAAAACAAGGAAATAACAATAATACTAAAGTCTCATCGGCGAGCAAAGAAAATCCATTAACCACATCCGGAAAATTTCACCAGTCAATCTCTATGATTAGAAGAAACCGAATCTCCCTAGTTATTCCAGCGAAAAAAGAGCGTACACTTTCATTTTACATCTTAATTCTTATCCTAACGGTTCTTCTGCTTCGTCACTCGAATAATACGCACTTAATTTCTCGGAATTCCCCCGACAATTTATCTGAAGTCGAAAATTCACAGCTTCCACAGTTGTAGATTGCGATGGAAAAAAAATCATCACTGATAAAAAAAAACATCAAAGAAGTATGAAGAAAAAAATGAGAAAAAGAACGCAAAAAAATAACGTATCTTTTTTAGAATAGTGGGGAGGAAAGTCCGGTGAAAGTGAATTTCTCGGAAATCCGCGTGCGCACATGGACTGTTATATACCCTTTGCAACGGTGTATTATATTGCGTGATACATTCAAAAAGTTGCGGAATCCGTAGGAGTTTATAATTTCAGAATGTGCGAGATCGAAAGTGAAACACAATTTTAAACGATTCACATTTAGCAAAATCATAATTATTCAAATATTCCGGAAGTCGTAATGATTTTTCATGACCAAGTTTATCGTACCGAAAAACTTTTCAATGAACGAAGATTTTCCCTGGGAAAACCCGAGAAATGTGTTATTTCAAAATGTTAAACTCTCATTATCTCAACGAAATATTCTCCGAATATTGCGCAAAAATCACTAAATCAAAAAGCCGAAGATAAACACTGCAATTAAAATAAATCAGTTCACTCCAAAATTAGCAAAACCCATCGAATTTAGAATAAAATCTATTTTCACAATCCAAATATTATCTCCAACCACCACCTCTTCTTTCATCACCCAAAACAAAGAAAACATCGTCTCTGCCAATTAAAATATCTCCAAAAAAAAATCATAATATCCTATCCAATATCCCTAACATTTTATTACTTAAATCCAACGACTTTGCAATTTATCATTGAGATATTTGCGCAATGAATTTTTTCCCCCCATTTAATCTGTGTAACAACACATCACCTGGCTAATTTCAAATCCCCACATGTAGTAGGAAGAAAGGATGCATGAGAGACAGAAAAAAAACGGAAAAAAAAAACCTAACATGATGGTTACACGGGAGTTCGATGAGACTTCGTTGAGTACAAGCGTCTCAGGACACTAAACGAGCGAGATCTATTGCGCATGCGCACGCTCGATCCAGTTGCGAGATCACGATCAATATATTTGCGCGAGGCATATTCTCCGTAATTTTTTTTCCTCATTCTTATCCTCAATTCCCAATGACTAAATGGCATTTCGAAACTAACAGATGAACACTGCTATCCAATCCTCCTCTATCTCCGTCTCTCTCTTCTCTGTTCAGTGCATAACAGTTCTGAATCACGTGTACAAATGGCGTCACTATATATATAAAAATTCTACATAACTAAGGTGCGTTTTCATCTCCCTCATTCCAATGATCACCTACGTTCTCCAGCGTTTAAACACATAGCCACAATGTGCAACACTTTAAAGTGTTTGCCAATGGCGAGCCGTCGAATATTTTTCATCTGAATTTCTTCTTTATTTCATTAGCTAAACGTTTCCATTTATTTTTTTATTTCATTTAAAATGCATTGTAACCTCTGTTTGTCCGATTGGCTATGGCCAACTGCCACAAGAGCGCTAACCATTCGAATGGGCTCATAAAGTAGGTCAGCCATTGCCATCGTGCCTGTTGCGTTGCCGCTTTCTCTTCGGCTGTGTTTCTTACGTTCCATACTTACACGATGAGAATTGAACGAGTGAGACACAAAATTACTCATATTGTTGGATTGTAATGTTTCTCGGTTTTTTTTTCTGGATTTCTATCAAGGTAAAGGGAATATGCGATTGAAATATGGATAAGGAAAGTGTTTTGTTGATTGTATTCATAGATGAATATTAGTTTAACAAACAAGCGCAATTTATGAAGATTATTGATTGTTTAAGAGGGATGATTTATTGATTTAATTCGAGGGAAATTATTGAAGAAAAATCGACGAAGTAATCTTTGGATTTCGAAAGGAATGTCTTTTTTTCAGGGTTCAATAAAAACATAAATCGGACAATTCAATAAAGTTTCCTTTTTTTTATTTTCTTGTAATAATAGAGATGATTGAAATTGCAAAATTGTTTTCTTCAGTCATTGAATTACTCTGTGTTAATAGAAACAATGAAATATGACATTCTGTACATGTTTTTACTTGAGATAATGGATTATTGACGTTTGTTAATTTTTTTCTCTCATTTTCCTCGTACTTTGTAACAGTGTGGAAGTATGCTGTATGCACAGTTGGAGATTTGGAAAGCTGCGGTTGAAGAGTCACCGAGAAATACACTCGCTGCATCCTGGAGTCCAGCTGGTGTTGTACAACCAAATGGTAATGGTAATCCAAGTCCATCATCGATGAATAGCGCTGGGCCAGCCAGTGTCACTGGTTCATCTTGCAATATGGATTATAGCGATGGTGATTATTTCCTATTTTTGCGAAAATCTTCGAACCGAGTGGGCTGAGGAAATGTTGTCGGGAGACCGTTTTGTGGAGAATCAAAAACTCTCTCTCGATAAATTTTTCTGAAGCTGTTTTTGTACTTATCTATCGAAGTAGAGATAGAATTTCTTTTTTTCCCATTATTGCAGTTATCCTCTGATTTTCTTCCACTGCCATACCATGTCTGTCTCCGGATCACTTCATTCCATTCTCTCCTTTCTCTCTCTCAACAATAATTATACAGAGAAAAAAAAATTCTTGTGGTAAGAAAATGTATTAGTAACGAATTTTTCCTTCGCAATTTCTATATCTATATATATCGAAATTTTCTATTGCGAAGAAAAATTTTCTACATCTAAGTCAATTTTCTTGCAACAAGAATTTTTTTTCTCAGTGTACATCACCTACTTTAGAGTCATTGAAATCCGCACTTTATAAATTTTTAATTGAACAAGAAGCTAGCGAAGCAAGGCGCTCAAGTGGAAGAGACATTCTGTTGGGTTGGTTTTAAGTTCTAAGATATTGATTGTTATTTTTTTCTCCTCAGCATTGAGTGTATCGTTTATGATTTATACGGTTAATTTTTGTTTACATTATTGAAAATGTTTAATTCTTCGATTTATAATCATTTTTAATAACTTTGGTAGCAACAAGTGTCGAAGCAGTTTCAAATTATATTCATTTATTTTTATTCCTCTATTTAATTTTATTTTGTCTGTTTTTTTTCTTATTATTATGAAAATGTTTTTTTTTTACTTTCTTTTCCTATAAAACAAATGTTTTTATAATTAATGCAAAGTTAATTTTTATGCATAATGATCTAACTCTATCTATGTATTTTTCAAACCATAATCTGTTGCTCTATAAAATTCTTGATCGGCTACTTGGGCATTTGCCTATAGTCGTAAATAAAAATCTATCCATCTATCTATCTCACAAAAAAAGTCATGAAAATTTCGATTTCTCGATTAGTTTTCGGAATATTTTGAAAAAACTTCGTTGCTAAAATTTTTTTCTACATTTCTGTTACAAAGACGAAGACGAAGACTCAAGTCCGGCCCAGACCCCAGTAAATGGTGGGAAAATACGTAATGGCGGCTCTCACATTCATCTTTGGCAATTTCTCAAGGAGCTCCTTCAAAGCCCAGGACTACACGGCTCTTGCATACGCTGGTTAGATCGCACCAAGGGTGTCTTCAAGATCGAGGACTCGGTCAGAGTTGCGAGACTCTGGGGCAAACGGAAAAATAGACCGGCGATGAATTATGATAAACTCAGTCGTAGCATCAGGCAGTACTACAAGAAGGGCATCATGAAGAAAACGGAACGGAGTCAGAGGTTAGTTTACCAGTTCTGCCATCCGTACAGTCTCTAAACGAGAGTTCAAGTGAAAATTGAAAGAATCTCGATCTTTGTTCTAATGAGAAATTCATATGAATTAAAATAATTTTGCTTTCGTTTTTTTTTCTTAAAAAAAATGGAACTTTGATCGAGATGAATTATGACACAATGAGCTTCCGGTTCTTTCTGCCTCGAAAGTTTACCGAAAGATGTGTAATTGTTGTGTTCAGAAGAAGATTAAATTCAGTGCGAATGTCAATTTGAATGTGATTTTGATGAGTGAGTAAAGAAAAAAAAATTATATCCACCGTGATTATATTATTCTTTGATGAATAATTATTGATCAACGGTTGGGTAATACAAGTACGCCTATTTTCGGCGATTATTAGATTTAAGAAAGGATGTTTAAGAATTTTTACCTAATTTTTATCATTTTCTTTTCCTCAATTCGCTCTTCTCTTTCATTATTTCCACAAAAATTGTGATATTGGAGGTACGTCCATTGTCACAACGTAATGTAAATGTAAATTTTCATTCTCTCTGATAATCTTCGTCTTTTTACGAATGCTCCGAACTATTTGTTAAGCAAACTATTGTTTACTACCCTCGTAGATATCTTTTCTCACGATTGCTTGCTGGTCCTTGCTCGAGTTGCTCTGTTTGGTAATGAAGAAATAAAGAAAAGTTATTTTTTTTATCTCTTCGTGCCTAATCATTGGTGCAGTTTGAGCGCGCGGAACATTTCGCTGCTGCTCGACTGACATTGTCAGAATTATTAAGAAGATTTGAAAGATAAGGAAAACATTGAGATGAATTGATTTGTCGTGAAAAAAAAGAAAATCTTCGGGGAATTTTTGAATTACTTATTCCATTAATTGTCTGGCACAAGGATTAATACAGAGCTCTTACAACTCGACTTGGTCCGGTGATTTTGGTCCCATATATCTATGATATATTAATCTTTGTATGTTCCATGAACGATTAGGTAATAAGTACTACATTATTATTATTATTATTAAAAGTTTAGGTTCAGTTTTTAAAAAAGTGACTCACGTGGGTCGAAAAAATTGAAGAATCAAGGTATAACGTGACGTTCCTCGTTTCAAAATTAACGTCGGATTTTTATATCAATTTTTACCGCCAATTTCAGCAAATTGGGAATTCTGAATGTTTAGTCAGGTTTTTTTTTGAAATATTTGAAAAACTAAGAGGAGCTTGTAGGTCTTGTTTCTCGATAAACAAAATCTCTTTGAAATAACGACGTAACTGCCATTTTTTCTTGCTGAATGATAAAGGGGCCTAAGTTATTCATATGAAAAAATAAATGAAGATTCAATTTTTGTATATTTTTTAAAAATAGCACTTACGCCCCTTCGACTCTAGGACGACGATATTGTCGAGCGAAATCTTGCGTAATACCTTGATTCATCTAACTTTATTTACGAATTATTGCCCTTAATACTGATTTTTTTCTCTCTCTATCATTGGGATTTCGGTACGTTCGCTATCTTTGGATTAAGTGCAATTCTTCTTTTTTCTGTTTTTTAAATAATATAGAAAATTTTTTAAAAATTTGTTAAGCTTAATTTTTACGCCTCGTTAAATTGACTCTTTGATATTTACCTAAGTTATTTATGCACTTTTAACACAAACTCACATTCTCAGTTTTATTTATATATCTTAGGA
>JABSMS010000626.1:0-17906 GCA_018902275.1 Aleiodes sp. PSUC_FEM 10030003
TTTACTCCGATTTAAACCAACTGGCGCCTGACAGTCCCTTAGAGGGAAAACTGTGTGCAGACAGGACGGCCGGAAGTGTAACGAGCCTGGATTGGTTGTGAGACGGGCGACAATTCAATCCACGGCAAGGAACCCGTTACATCATATTTTTTGACTCATTTTCTTAATCGTTCCGTTCGATTCAAAGCGCATTCGTACACGGCTTGTCGCACGACTCCATGCAGCAGACATTGGTCCTCAATGTCTGGCAATTCAGCAATACGTGGTGCTAATGGTGAAGTTTCAACTATCAGACAGGACATGAACTGTTCGAGATAAGCTTGGTTATGTTTGCCTTCTATGTAGATTCTAGTGACCGTGTGTGCCATACCATGCAAAAATTCTTCAATCCGGGCTAAGCTTGCATCACTATCCGTCCATTCAAGTCCATGGTGCACTCGAGTCTTATTACGATTCGTGTGTAGAATTCTTCTCGGTAGCTCTTCTATGGCATGGGGCTGTTTTACCACCCAATGTGTTCGGTATGAATACTCAACGGAACTGATTGCTGTCTCCTTAGGATAGTGACGTCCATGTTCATCATCACGTCCATGTGAATTGATGTCGAGAACATCGCTCTTGATACGCGGGTAAACTCGGTAATGGGGGTATATTTCCCGAAATTCTGCATGAAGAACTCGCGAATAGCCATATCATTGCATCCATTCCAGTAGTATAGACGACAGTGCTATCGTGAGTTATTTCCCTGATTTTCTCCTCAGTTTTCTCATGAGTCAAGTTGTCTCTCAGTCTTCTGATATTTAATCCTCGGAAAATTAAATAGCGGTTCAGAAATACTCCAGTTTTTCCCGAAAACGGGACCGATTTTACGAACCAATGATAAATTTCCTGCCTTTCTAACGACAGTATTGCTACTTCTTTCATAGTTTTATCTGTGTCAAATTGAATATCTACGATGAAAATGCCGTGAGTCATTGCCTGGTAAACAAAAAGGAGACAAACTTGTTGATTAACGGAAGATGAGGAATAATTGGATACTAATTTCTATGCTCTCCCAAATAGTTTTTGCAAGAGGGGCAATAATGATGAGTCCACAAGCAGCAATCAGTACAATATAGACAAGGCACAAAGATACAACATCCGATAAGACTTAGAAGAACGGCGATAAGATGAGTTCTCATATTTGATTTTTTTTATTGGAGGTGCTCATATACGCATTGCAGTTGTCACAAAATTTCCAAACAGGTTTGGGTCCAAGTGGAGTCGACATGTTCACTTGAATATTCGTACTGGTAGATATATCAGACGGTCTAAATCCTACTGATGTCGAAGCTGGCTGATGAGCATGAGTGTTCCAGGTTGGCTGAGGATGATGGCCCATTGTTGTTGCTGGTTGATTGGATCTAACTTCTTTGGGCATTGGAGGTGCTGAGACATTTGGGTATTTCTGCATTTCAATCTTATCTGGGTTCATCATTTTGTTTCCTTTTCTAAGAGGATTGAACTTGACTCATTATGGTGAAAGTTTTCAGAGTTAATAATTGTTGTTTAATACTGTAGTGCAAAAGCTTCTTTATGAGTATTCTTTCAATGATTTCAAAGCAGTTTTCACATAGTCATCGTGCATTTTTTGTATTTGCTCAGTAGTGAGCTTATAGAGAATGAACGGGCGATTTGGACTTTTGAAGCAATGAGTTTTCATTGGATCTACGCCAACCTCATTCACATGAGTGGTAAATGCGCAACCACAACATATTAATTTTCCGTGTCCCCTCGAAAAGAAACCAGCTTTAACGAAGCAATTCACTCTCGCTAATATTCGATTGACCCCGACAGAGCCCTGATCCTGTATTTCGTCTATAATTTGAAAATCCTCCAATAAACTCATGAATCGCGGTCGTTGATGTCTGGATTCCTTAAACATGGAGGGTTCGGGAATTTCCATTAAAGATAATGAATGAGACCCAGCTGCTAACCGCTGGTCATTCATCTTGACCTCATTCGCGATGTTTTGGTCACACAGATGTTGTTGATTCATGGATGAATTGAATCTCTTCATGGTCCAGATAGATGATCAATAAATGTCGTTTACTTCGATGGATACCCTGAAATATCATAATCGATGAAGGAAATGCGGTGGAACTATTTTTGTTGTTAGTAATTTTCAACGTTTTAAATTTTTCTATTCATCCACGTATATAGAAAAAGAAGGAAAACGGTGCATCTCTGAAGAAAGATTGGCTTTTCACGATTCCTCAGCGTGCACCTAGGCTTTGATCTAGTATGTTTCGATTCAGTGCTATCCCCGGGTAACCAAAGTCCCAATCTCATTCCGCAGTTGAAACAATTTAACGTCATCATTTTCTCCGGTGTAAAAGAATCCGGCATCGACGAGTACACGAGGCTTGATGATTTTGGAGGACCGCCAGTTCATTAGGCTTGATGAAATTTTCCAGTTCTATTCTCGGAATCTTAGGAGCCTGTGAATCTAGGAGAAACTGTTTCATTCTCTGGACGTTCGCCCATGAACACTGGAAATGGCCTCCACGTGTCTCCAGTTCCTGATGGATATGACATTTATGAACCGAATATCCCAAAGAATTGAGGTATGGTATTGTTTTACTGAGAATTATGAATTGTTGAGTAGACGCAGCTCGAAGTGTGCCACACAATGCTCTGCCGTGGATATATACGTGACTTATCCTCACGGGTACATTAAGGCATAAGACGTTAATGTAATCTGGGTTGATTCCTGGCAAATTCCAGTGCAACCCGTGCTTCGCCTTTGTTAATAGTGTATTAACTTTCTGGAATTGTGCACTCTGATTTTCCCAACCATATGGAGCATCTAATATTGCATGGATTGCTACTGTGGAGTCCAACGTGCTCCACGATATTTCTCTCGGTACCACAATGCCCTGATTGGCTACGAAGCCTTGAACATCCAGGACTAGTGAAGTCTCGAAATTCGCGGTGTTGATCGTTTTCTGTAATTTTAACGAATCGATTCGAAAATTTGATGTTTCCGTATTGTTCACACTTTGGTATGTATATTCTTTGAGAAAAGGAAATGAAAATTCTTATGAAGAACATGAAGAGAATCACGAGCAATATATATTATTTTTTTAAGAAATCAGAAAGCTAAAATATGCAGGTCAATAAGTATGTATATATATTTTCTACTCTTTTTAATTCCCGATATAACCCTGAGGCACATAAGCGATTTTCAGTCGATTTGGGTGTATCCGCTTGGCACTATTGGACTTAATTTGCAGCTTTACGTTGCCATTTGCATTGCAAAAAAAATCGCGAGCAATTATCTTTCAATGATGGAATAGTCAATTTCAGCCTTATTAAGCACTCGTGAGGCATAAGAAATTGGTAAGTCCTGACCAATCTCACCTTGACTTAATATCGCTCCAACAGCGTAGTTGGAGGCGTCCGTTGTTACAACAAAAGGTTTTGAGAAATCAAGGTATTGCAAAATAAGTTCCGAAATTAATTTATTTTTTAGTGTCTTAAAAGCCTCTTGTTGAGTGGTGTTCCATTCAAATGGTACACTTTCTTTCAAGAGTGTAGTTAAGGGCCGAGCTATTTTCGAGAATCCCTGAATAAATCTGCGATAGTACCCCGCCAGTCTCAAGAACTGTTTTATATTTTTAGGGTTCTTGGGGATTGGGAAATCCCTAACTGCTTTTAATTTATCTGGATTTGGTCTCACGCCCTCATTGCTAATTATGGGACCCAAATATGCAATTTCTCGTTTCAGAAACTCGCATTTGTCCGGCTGTAATTCTAAATTCGCGCTTCTTAATCTTTCGACTAATTTCTCAAATTTCATTCGATGTTCTTGCAAAGATTTTGAGTAAATAACTATATCATCCAAGTAAACGAACATTCCATTTCTCTGTAAACCAGTTAAAGTTTGATCCATAAGTCTCTGACATGTCGCAGGTGCATTTTTGAGTCCAAATGGCATTCGATTATATTCGTAATGACCATTAGGTGTGGAAAAAGAGGTTTTTTCTTTATCTTCCGGCTGCATGGAAATTCGATGAAACCCCGATGCGAGATCAAATACTGAAAAATATCTAGCGCTCCCCAGTTGATCCAGAATTTCATTAATTTGCGGTAGGGGATACGCATCTTGTACCGTTTTATCGTTCACAGCGCGAAAATCTATAACTAATCTCCAACGTTTGTTTCCATGGGAATCGTTTCTTTCGGCACTATCCATAAAGGGGAATTAAATGGAGATTTTGATGTAGCTATGATGCCTGAATCTAACATTTCCGTTACTAGTCGATTGATTTCCTCCTTGTGAATATGCGGATATCTATACTGTTTAGCATTTATTGGAGCAGGATCCGTAGTGACTATTTTATGTGTCATCATATGCGTCGCCCCCAGAGGTTGCAATGATGCTCAGTAATGACTTCAATTTTTCTACCCGATCAACATTATATGTATTTTTTAAATGAGAAATTCGATACGCGATCCGCTTCCTACTGGTTCCTCGCATTCTTCCAAAGTAACGGGTGAGCATTTGATAACAGCAGGTCTCGTATCTGTATTAATTGCTTTTGAATAAATTCGCCCATTACAATTATTCACCACGGTCTCTCCCATGAAAACTTTTTCCCCAGTCGGTAAACGAGGCAAATAACCGGAATCCGGCAAATCTAACGCGAGTATTAAATATACCATTTTTTCGCTACGAGGCGGCAAAATAATTATATCCTTAGTATAGAAAGGTATATCCATTTTTTTAATTCCAACGTTGGAGTAGCATAATTAATTTCCGCGGATAGGATCCTTAAAAATGGAGTTCCCACCATCCCATCCTGCTGGGTAGCCAATTCGTTCCCAACAACATGAAATGGACAATCTTGTCCGAATAATTTAATATTAACGACACCGAAAGTTACTAAGGTCCCTGAAGCTATTCCGTTTATGTGACATGTTCGTGAATAATCTATTTGATCACTAGGATCCAATGCATTTCTTTTCATCAAATTTATTTCCGCTCATGTATCTATCATTGATGTGAGAGGGGTTTCTTGAGAAGCTCTTTTTAAAATAATAGTCGGGGTACTCATCGCGGTATTTAAATGGAACAAATAAAAATCCCTTCAGGGCCGTTGTTCGGTACTTTGGCGCAATTGGCTGCCTTGTCTTCTGACCGTGCGCCGGCTGTCGAGGAGTGAATCTCGTTTCCCGAATTGGCAAATCTATTTTTGCGATTCTTAGTTCCTTTCCGTGATTCAAAATATCTCTTTTTCTGGCAATCATTAACTGAGTGAGCACGATTTTTACAATAAGAACACGCTAATGTTTTTGGTGGATATCCGTGCTTAGCCCAACATTTATCCTCCATGTGATTATTTTTATTGCAAAAATCGCAGCGTCTTTCTTCATATACTGCATGAACTCTGGGGTCCTCTGACCTTCTCGGTAAGAATTTATTATTATTCCTGATGGGCGGTACTTCATTATTTTGTTTCGGGTAGCACGACCACTGACTCGAATTTTGCGGTGTGTTATACTCGTGCAACTCATCTCGAGCCTGTTTCTCCTTTTCAGATAAAATTACATCTTGAATAGCTGTATCAAGATACCTGAGAGGATTTAGATTTATACTATTTTTTAAGCCACGTACAAAGCATCTTATGGCTTCTTGTTCAGTGTCATTTTAAAAACTTTGCTGAGCGCCTCCACTCTGGGAATAAGCGTTTAATATGCTCAGCATCAGTTGACGGGCTCTACTACCGTAGGTTCATTTTTTCCCTGAATTAATCGCCCGAGTTTTCCCTGCAATCGGGCTAAGGATTCTGACGGAGCGAAGAGATTCTGTAAAAATGTAACTAAATCCGCAATGGATGCAAATTGTCGGCCCTCAATCGCGTTTTTCGCCAGACCGTGGAGTTTATTCCTTATTGATTTTGTTCAATTTAACTCCATCGAAGGGTCTATTAATTTTTTGCTTCGTCGCACGCTTCCGCGAATGCTCCAAAAGAGCTGGGATCTTCCTCAAATTCAGGGATGGCCGACAAAACGTCTTGTAATGTAACCGTTGTACCTTGCATAGTTATATAAAGAATTGGTGCTTGATTTTCGACTAAATTTCCCAGTGACCTCATCTAATTTTCGTGCGGAAAATTACCCACTAAATTTCCAGTAAACGATGGAAGAGGTGCTGGCTGGGATGCATTTATATTAAAATGTACATTACTCGCGGTTTTTGATTTTAGAAAATTTGAATTAGAGTGAGAGTAGAAATTTGAATTAGTATCAATGAGACCCGAACTTGTTTGAACATAAGTATACGGGTTTGGACTCCTCGCAAAAGAATTAGTGGAAAAATTCAATAAGTCCGTTTGCTTAAGATTCCCTTGTAAGATATCGGATGCACTCCGATTTTGTGAATTAAAATAAGGGTTTGTAGGACTCGAAATTTCTGAATTTTCAGAATTAAAATTTAATGGTGCTCCGTCATTCATTTGATTTCCCTCCGTTGGAAATTGTGATTCACGATCACCCCTAGAGTTGCTATCTTCCGCGAGTGTACTAGCAAGATTCTTCTCGTTATTGAGGATTTTGAAATTATTCATAACTGAGGGATTTGGAAAATGCTCTTGCATTTCATTATATATATCTGAGAGTATTCCTCTTTTAAAAATTTTCGCGATGACGTTTTTATCCGTTCGAATGTATTCTTTAATGGCAGTCCAATAGTCCCTTGGTATTTCGCGATTCTCTTTCAGACGTTTAACAAAATTTCCATCTTTTATCAGCAATTTCGGGTCCATCGGTAACAACACCCTCTCAGGTGTGGTTCCGACCGACTTGCGCTGATTAGGCGGCACTGGATTCATCGTTGGATTGGGAGATGAGATAATATTCTCCGTGTCTGACTTTTTCGAAGTTAACGGGGTTGAAACCGGACTCAAGTTAGTAGATCCCGAATTAAAAAAATTAACACTTTCTCCTGCACTTTGAGATTCTTGAGGGGTTCGCTGAATTTGATTCCCAGATAATAGAATACTAGCACCTAAATTTCCCGTGCTCGCAGCTTTCTCTATTGAATTGTGCTGCGCTTTTTTACTTCCGCTTCGCGTATTAACCATCTTCCCTTATTTAAAACAGTCGAGTCCCTGTTCGGGCGCCAAAATTTTGTTGCGGCTACTCGGGTCGCGGAACTAATTTCAGATTGGCGATTCTACAGAAATCAATTCTATTCCTCCGTAACTAGTCACGTTCCTACTTTTCACCGCTAATAAAAAAGAGGGGGTTTAATTTCCAAGAAAATCTAATTTCTCTAAATCTTCCACTCTTTTTATTCATTAAAATAATTGGGACCGCGCTGTTAGGGATTAAGCACTACAGTGCACGGTGATTTACGCGAGGGGAAATTTCGGATGTTGTCTTATAGAAGGTTATTAATTTTGTTAATGTGAAAATTATTGAACACTACATCATTCAATTAAAGTCCCACAAGAGATTTATTCAAATTATTCAAAGTAGGAAAATTAGTTAATTAGATTCGTGGAAAATCTACAATTGGATGCAACGAGCGTCAAATTGTTAATTCGAATCGGAAAAGTTAATTAATATCATTGATTAATACAAAATTAAAAGAAAGGAAAGAAAAATAACTTACGTTGGAGTAACAGGAGAATAGGGAAACGAAGAAGGTTTTAGTTGAACAGGACTGAAGAGTCGGCTCAGTGCACAGGTGTTTTCCGGCTGGGTCATTTGTGGGAGTAGTGACGTCAGGGAATCCCCTTGATGTAACAGGCTGCAGTAGAATGCACCAGCGGATGATCCTTATCGATGATGGTTGATCAGCTGCCTCTTTTCCTCGCTTTTTCTGTTTTGCTTCGATTTTCCTCGCTTAGTTTTCGATGAACTCTATATTATAGAGCGGGTTTAATCGATCGAGCGTTTTGATTTCAATTCAATGGTCTTTAATTGAAAGTAAGGCGATGCAGAAAGTTCCGATTTCTCCTCTGAATTTCTCCTTCACTGAGAATCTACTGAACGGAAAATTGAGATAAACGTTCCGAAAATAGCGAGTGTTTGCGGAGAAAATGATTCAAGCAATCGCGGGTTTCAGTGATTCTAAAGAGTTTTGAGAAAACTCTCCACTTTCTCCAGTTAGAACTGTAAATTGAACAATTTTCAGAGTTCTTTTGATTGTTTCTGTATTTTTAAATCGCGAGACCGCCGGACAGAGTTTCGTTGTGTCAACAAAAGAATTGGAAATCGGACTACCCCAATTTTCGGGTGTCCATCCCTTTTTATAGACATCGAATGTTGGGTGGTAGAAGGGATTTTTTCCGTTGACTTTTTCCCAAATTTTTCAGCGTCTTTCGCAGGTTTCGCAGGCACGTTGGTGAATCTCCAATAAATTCGACTTTTTTCCTATAGGAAAAACGTACCTGTCAAGTTGATTTTCCAGCTCGAGGTCAATTATGCATGTTTTTTCCTTCTTGTGTGGCTGTGTTAGTGTGGACATCAGTCCTTATGTCACCCAAATTGTGGGGTCTTCTTATTACTCATAACCCAATGAGAGTATTAGCGATGACCCTTCACATACCGTCAGCGTGGTTGATCATGCTTCGCCTCGCGGGTTTTACGACATTTCGTCCAATGGAGGCGCGGTCCCGATTGAAAGTAGGGGAACGTTCTTCTGAGCGGCGTTGAAGGATAGGGAAATAGCACAGATACTCTCTATCCTTCTCCCGCTCATGAGCCCTAGATGCACACTTATGCGTGCGGCCTCGGATGCAGTGTCAGCTGCGGGGTGGCTCATTGATGGGTCATTCTGATAACGTTCCCAGGTTCTTCAGCGGACTCCGTTTCTTTCTCCGAGCTCCTTTCCTTCTTTTCCACACTTCTGTTCGATTTCTCCTTTTTTTTGTAGCTTTTTTTTCTCTCTCAGTAAAAAGAGAATAGCCGCTCTTACCAAGTTTGTGTGGAGGCAATGGTCATGCACGACCCTAGAAGGTTTTCACTTGCCGTGAAAGAAACAATCTCAATATTTTTTATTTCCAGCGCACGCAACGGGGGCCGTGACGTCAGGGAATTCCCTTGATGGTTCAGGCTGCGGTGGAATGCACCGGAGGATGATCCTTATTGGTGATGGATGGTCGGCTGCTCTCTATTGTCGCCCTCTGATTCTCTTCCAACTCGCCTCGTTCAATTTTCAGGTTTCCACGAACGTTAAATTATTGAATTTATTGGAAGCCATCGAATGTTTGATTTTTAATTGAAAGATTTCAGATTTGCTTGGAATTGTTATAGAATCTTCCGTTTGACTGTGAGTTTCCTCGTCACTGGATTTTTATCGACCAGAAAAATCGTAATGAATCCTCCAAAGACTGCGCGAATAAACGGAAAAGATGATTGGAAATAATCGTGGGTTTCAGCGACTTTGAAGTATTTTAAGAGAACTCTACGCTTTCTCCCGTTATGAATTGAGATCGATCAACTTTCCAAGTTCTTTTGATGAATTTTCAATCGTGTGACCGTCGGACAGAAGTTCGTGGTAGTTAATCGAAATTTCAAAATCGGACCTCCATGAATTTTGCATGTCCACCCCTTTCATAGACGATAAATTGGGGTGGTAGAGGGGATTTTTTCCGTTGACTTTTTTTCAATTTTTTCAGTGTCCATCGCAGGTGTGCGCTGGTGGATCTTCGATGAATTGACTTTTTCTCTATAGGAAAAAGGTACCTGTCAAGTTCATTTTCTAGCTTGAGGCCAATTATGCGTTTCTTCTCTGTGCGTTAGTATTGTAACGTGATTTGGGGATCTCATAGTGCCCCAACACCGAGGAGCACCGTGACCCCGCAGGTAAGTGCACCAGACTGCGCGATATCACGTTTAATGCGTCCCGTCAGTCCCGATTCATTCCCCCGAAACGTCCTGACACTCGTAAGACAATTATTTCCTGGGAAATAACCCGAGGTGCAAGAAAAGGGCCGCGAGAACGTTTTTTATTCTAATATTAATGGGGGGAAGAAGTTAGAGGCAACAGCGGGCAAGGCCCGTGCCTTACAGAAATTTTAGAATTAAGAAAAACTTGAACCAGTAAGGGGCAACGGCAGACAAGATCTGTGCGCCCGAGCCTGACCAAGGGGAAGTTAGGTTTAAGGAAAACTGTTTTGAACCAGTAGTGGAGGCAGCGGCAGACAAGATCTGTGCCCCCACGAGTCTGGCCAAAATTCAGGGGAAAATTAGTATTGAGTAAAGTGGGCAACGGTGGACAAGATCCGTGCCTCCAAGGTTTTTGTTGTTTTGTGTAAGAATTTAGAGGTTTTAAATGCGACGGGAAGAGATTGCATTTAAAACGGTATTTTTCGCACGCCCAGTCCCGTTAAAAGAAAAATCGATATAATAATCATAATAGTACCCGAAATCCTCGCCCGTAAGGCACTGAGTCTTCCCTCCTCTCGCCTGTACTTCTCACGCTTACAAATAGCCGTAAAAAGGGAAGCGAGAAGAATTGCCGTGAGGGCGACACTTGATTGAATCTCGATCGAGTGTCGCCCTCACAATCTCCATCGATTCACGAGTCATTAGTCACATACAATCCCGTCCACGAACAACACGTTGGTTAGAGTGTGGGAATTCAACAAAGTGTATTTTCGAGACCAAAGAAAAAGTGAAAGTAAAGAGGAGATTTACGCAGCAGGAACGAGGCACGTCCACATTGGAATTATCGAGAGCCTGCAGTCACGGAGCAGCCGAGGAAAAGGTAGAGAATGGAGCCCGAACCGACTCTGCCCGTCGTGAGTTTTTACTTTCTCATTTTAGATTAATACGTGCTTCCCATCCTCTCCAGTTAAACCGCCAACCTGCTGTTGAGATACGTGACTCCTCCGTAATAGATACCGTAAATCCCGGAAGTATATATTCTTCCCGTAATTGAATTTGTCCTGGAAATTTGTTTCACGATTTACAATGCGAGTTAAATCCCAGAATTCGACGGTAGAATTCTCCAGTCTCGCCAGCGCGTCATTCCCCGTACCCCTCCCGTGATAGAATAAATACCTCAATGGTATTATTCTTATATTTCCCGTAATTCCCCACCGATTCCCGAAAAATTTCCAGGGTAGCTTTGCCTACTCCTGGCCTACCTCCCCGTACCGGAATCAACCCTCGGATATCAAAATTAACCCCGTGAACGCCGTAATAAGGGTTGGCGCGTGGCGGTGGGTTTTACTCACGGTGAGTGCAAAACCACACAAATTGAGCGCACAGCCTTGAGACAAATTACCCGTTATTCCCGTTTAACATTATTTCATTAATAACTTCAAGATAGCCAAAGATTTTCACGAACTCTGAACGGGAGAAATTAACCAAGTAAACCCCTCGCGTGCCCCGTTAGTCAAATCCCCGATTTTGCCCCGGTTTAACCCCAAAACCGGGAGTACAAAACTCCCCTAAATGTCTGGTGCACACACAAGCCTACCCGCACAGTAAGAATTAATTCTCGTATTTTATTTTCAGATAATTGAAGTCATTTGAAATCACAATACGCCTAATTGAATTTTTTTGTGTTTATTATTGAAATCTCAGCGTTTCTTCTCTCACACTCTTTTCTCTTCCCCGCGTAAAACAAATACAGAAATTATGTATTATTCCCCCAGTTCTTATGAAATAAATGAGTATATTTAAACGGATTTTTGTGTTGATAACTTCTTTTATCTTTCTCCCCATTGTCAGGAGAATTAACTATTACTTCAGTATAATCCTTTCTAGGTAATCCGCATAGTAATTAAGGTCATTATTGATAGATTAGGATTAGGAGGTTTTTGGTATTTTTGGAGGATTTTGGGTTTCCAGTGGATCGCGTTTCCATCCCATCCCACTCCTCTCTCCACAACCGATCCACTGAACGACCCAGGTGGACGAAACATCCTCTCCCCATCCTGCCTGATTCCCCCTGGCCCTTTGGTTCGCCTTTGTCATTGTGTCGGTGGAATCCACGTCGAAAAATTCCCGGAAATCTGCCCCGGGAATAGATAGGGGTGGAAGGAAAATTCCGGGGATTGCGTTGGTAATGTTCTGTTTCATTTGTTCGCTGAACCTTTTCCCGTACGGTTTGTCAGTTTCAGGAAAAACCGATTGGCACCCCAGGTTTCCTGAGTTTCCCGTTCAGGCAGGAGGTAGGGAGCCGGCAAGGTGGCTTTCCCGACCTCCATAGGAAAAGTCACGTTACAGTATTAGTGTGGACATGGGTTCTTATGTCGATCAGATGGTGGGGCTGTTTTACGACTCATCATCCAATGAGAGTGACAGTAATGAGCCTTCACATACTGGTAATGTGGTTTGTCATGCCTCGCACACACATGAAAAGTTTTTTATCCGGCACAAAGAAGAAATATTAATATTTCTATTTTCAGCGTACGCAACACTCGTCATATTTTTACATATTTGCTCAAAAAAAATTCTTTCATCATTTGACAAATTATGACAGAATATGACAAGTGTGGATTTTATATGAAAGATAGAAATGTGCATGACATATTTTGACGAAAGACATCATAATTTTACGAAAAATATAAGGAATTGCCAAAAAAAAACGCAATTTGTTATGATATGATACTTTTACATAATATCGTCGCCTTAGAGTCAAAGTCACGTAAGTGCTGTGTATAAGCATGGCCCTTACGCTGGTTTGACTCTAAGGCAACGATATGATACATCATTCTGGAAGGTGGTCATGAAAATCCTGAAAATTTGTTGTCAAAAAATGTTAAATTTTGCTGCACTTCTTTTAAGTCATATCTTGACAACATTTCCAGAGAAATATTATCATAATTGATCATTTTGCTTCCGAATGGAAGCTTTGTAAACGTCACATTTTCGATTTCGAGTTTTCATCGGCAAATGACTCAGTATGTTCCAAAACGTCGAAAAATGGCATTTTTTAAAAATGACGCATATTGATGGACTCCTCCGGATCTATCATTCCTAGCCAAGTGAAAATTCGACACTATTTTCGATCCATGCGCAAAATGGTCTAAGCCAAATCTGGGAGGAATCAGCTCCATAATTCCTGAGCAAGAGGTATTTTCCGAGAAATCTTTTTTTTGCCATATCTCAGCGAAAAATTCACTGATTGCGCTCAGATTGGACTATGATGTGCATCTCGATACGACTCATATTTTAGTCTCGGGGTAAATTTTGCTCTCATTTTTCGTTCAATCGTTATTTCAATTTCTGTGATTTTTCCTCAAAAAGCTTGTGGACACGATAACTCAATAAGTTTTCGAGCTAAACTCCAAATTTTGTGAGCTTATAGATCTTATAGATTCATCGTTTCGTATTGAAACTGAGCAAAATCGGTTCCAGTAGCTTTGGAGATACTCCAAAAAAAATGTTTTTCCCCTCATGTTCATATGTGACAAACTACTGAGCCGATTACAATCAAGTTAGGCTCAAAAAACTTGCCGCGATAAGACTGAAAAGTTTTCCAAGTTATAAACTTTTAGCTCAAACTGTTCTCATTCAAGATTCGAGAAATCACTTTTTGTAGGAAGAATCAGAAATTTACATTCTCCTCCATTTTTTTCTGGGAACACATATATTTTTTATTTCACCATCTGAAAAAGCATACTTTTCCGCGTAAAAATGGAATAGTTTCATTCCAATACGACGATGAGAACCTCAGGAAATAAGACCATCAGACCGACTTTTGTATTATTCAAAATTCAAGATGATCGAAGTATCGTCGAAATAGTAATGGGACCACTTCCCCATATCTCCGCATTGCAGTGCAATAATCTCCCAAGGTAGATTGTCACCATAGACAGAAAGGGGCGTAAGTACCACTTTTCACAAGCTTTCAGGAATTTATTCCTACGGGAGGTTCATAAATTGATAATGTTATTAGCTTTTGTTATTTGAAAAAATCCAGAATACCGCTTCATTTGGAAGCATTCTGCCAATCGTATTGGCAAAATATCAAATATCGCAATGTTAAGAGGGTTTCCAAATTACGCACACGTAGTGAAGTTCCTGCTTGTTTTGACACAAAATCATAAGTTATAAAATGTGTAAAATTTTCACATGATCCATCTGAAAAACAACAAAGTTTTTCAGATGGATCATGTATTCTGGCAGTATGATTCTAATAGGGATCCACAAGGGTTCATCAGCAGAATACAAATAACTCTTACGGCAGTCCACGAAGGTCGACGTGAAACGCGAAATTATCGTCGACGTCGTACGAAAATTCCATACGACTGAACCAAAAATTCGATTTGTGTTGACAAAATCCTTGCGGAATCTGCATAACTCGGTTCTCACCGATGGGTCAAGTGTTTGGATCCATCTGCGCTCGAGAATATATTACTATGTAATACACTTCCGCTTAGAGAAAAAATTGCGGACCCTAGCGGCAGCCATAGAACTAACGCAATATGACAAATCGTAACACGTACAAATTTGTCATAATGTAACATATTATGCCATGGTTCGTCATATCCTCACATCTTTTGAAAATGGAAAATATGACAACTGATGTTCGAAACATCAATGACATTTTTGAAGGAAAAATGTCATTGATTATCACAATGCAACCAGTTATGATAAATGAGAAGATCTTATAAAATGGAAAAAAAACCGGATTGTTCAGAAACGAGTCATTTTTGTTACATGCTTAACATAAAATGTTAAATTCTCACAACTTATGTAATTTTGTCCAATGTCAGAATCTGACATATTTTGTCGTAATCGGTGAAAAAAAAAAGAATGTCATTATTTGTCCCAATATGACAAAAATGGGATATAATGACAACATTTGAAATCGCGCTAGTTATTTTCCATATTATGTCATTTTTTACTGTATAATGACATTTTTTGCCAAAATGTGTCATGCATATTTTCACCCGGGGAATGTTTAAATTGGTCAGAATATGACAAATTGTGACTTATAAAAATTTGTCGTAATATAACTTATTATGACATGTTCTGTCATATCCTCACATCTTATGACCATGGAAAATATAACAAATAATGTTAAAAATATCAATGACATTTTCCACGAAAAAATGTGATTAATTATCATAATGTAACACATTATGATGAATGACAATGTGTTGTAAATTGTCAAGAAAAAATACAAAATTGTTCAGCAATAAGTCATTTTTTGTTATATGTTTGACATCAAATTTCAAATTCTCTCAACTTATGTAATTTTTTCCAATGACCGAATCTGACATATTTTATCGTAATCGATAGAAAAAAAACATCATAATTTGCCGCAATAAGACAAAAATTGATATATAATGACAGAATTTGAAATCATGCTGCTTATTTGTCATATTATGTTATTTTTTGCTATATAATGAGATTTTTCGCCAAAATATGTAATGCATGTTTCCACCCAGGAATTAATCTATAAGCTTGTTTCTCCCACGGCCAATTAGGAAATTCAATATCAAAATAATGTCAATAACTTTATTAATTAGTTAGATTGGTGACTATGCTGTCTGTGCTGTTCGGCCGTATAAATGGAGTAAATTTCCATATAAAGTTTTGGGAAGAACTTTTTGGAAATCTCCTACCGGGAATGTACTAAATCCATTTTCGCTGGAACGTCCCAGGAACCTTTACTGTGTAAGTAATATCTCTGAGGGATGAGAAGAAACATTCTCCCAAAGTTCTAAACTAATTCTTCCGGTATATCCCGCATGATATATTCCCAAAACATTCCTCGTAAACGACTCCTAAATCAACTACGGGAAATATTCCAAGGATCGAATCGATAAATTCTCGTAGAAGGATACTGTAAGATTCCATTTCAGCTCCTGGAGAACGTCGAATCTTCCACCTAGAATGTATCGAATCGATTTTCGCTGGATCATTGCAGGCACATAATCTGTTGAACCAGTGTGTCTAAGGAGTAAGAGAAAACATGCCCGTTACATTTCAAGCAAAACCTTTCGGTACACTCCCTATGACATCTTTCCAAAATATTCCCCGTATACGAATTCGGTATCAACTATGGGAAACACTCCATGAATGTACCTGGCATATTCCCGTAGAAGGATGTAGGAAGATTCCATCTTGCATTTTTCATAATGTGTTGGGAACGTTCCAGCAGAAATCTAACAGATCGCTTTCTACACGAAAGTCCCAGAAACGTTTCATGGAAAGTACATATCCTGAGAAACGTACCTGGAACATTTCGTAGCTAAACAGTCTATCACGTGGTCAAACTTAACATTCCCACAACGTTCCCGGGAGTCCCGTTCAATACATGCTGGCGGATATATCGTCGACACATTCCCAGAACCTTCCCTCGGAACTATTTTCCATGATATCTATATGCAACGATTTGAGAATGTTTTATGGAACCTATCGGCCGGTACGCATTGAGAATGAATTCTTAATATAGCAAATACTGCTATGTTGTGAATGATAAATAATGCTACTTCATATATATTTACATTTATAGTTTCAATCTATATTCATTACATTGCAATCATATTTCACTAAAATGAACGATTCTCGTTTGAGAAGCTGAAATCATTGGGATACTATAATTCTCTACTTATGAATCATCGAAATTCGATGAAGTCATTGGGCTACTAGAGGAGATGTGAAGTGTGCAAAATAAAATATCTTGATTCCAGAAATTTGACTTGGCAATAGTTTTAAAGAGGTTGCCTGGTAATTCCGAGAGTGCGGGAACGCAGGCGGACGGAGAATTTTTTGATCTTCGGCATGGGCCCAACTTCTAAATTTTCTTTTTCAATTTTTGGGTTCACTAAAATAACTTCATTTGAATTTTTTATCGATTACATCCTCTAAATTTCAATGTCTGTATTTTCTGGAACAAAATATAATTATGATAAAAATTTTCACTTGAACCTGAATAATCGACGATATATGGTTTTACGGATTTGAATGGAATAAAATGTCTGCCAAGAGAATGATTCATTAAATTTCGAGCTGCATTCAAAATTTCTAACTTCGAGTCTAAAATAATGATTCCAACTACATGAAATTGCGGATCATGCACGTTGGGCATCATTGAAGAATATTTTGCGTAATTTCTTTGAGTGCTGGCATGATAACATGAGGAAGACCATCTTGTCTCACACCACTCATTCCACGAGCAGCGGGGCCGAGAAAATCCAATAGTTCATTCTGCAGATCTGTGAATTCCAGCAGTAAAATGTAGAAATTGAATAAACATTCATATCCTTGTTTTTTCAGTTACATAATTGCTGTTTATGTACAGAATAGGGAATTATATAGATTATATCAGGAGTTTTCAATTGATCACTGATCATTCAACTGATCAATTAAAAACTCCTGATTAACTGTAACCCCCCCCTCCCACCCCTCAACTTCCCCCACTCCTCACTCCCATCCCCCCTTTGCGTATAAGGGGGATATAAAATTTACCGTTTGACCATTGAGCTCAAAATCGGAGGAATTCGATGAACTGCTTAAAACTTGTAATTTAAATAAATCACATGTTTGATATATTTCTGTGTTTCTTCGTTATTTTGAACATACATAATTTACAATGATGAATAAAAACACCGGAAGGAATGTATTGCTAACTCATGATAATCGATTGAAGATAAACTTGAAAGTAATAATAAAATTATTGACTACATAATGTTTTGTATGTTGTTCACTGTGGACCATATGTACACAAATCACAATAAAATGGTTTTTTCAATATTTCCATTATTCTAACAATAATCTATTTATTTCCTTTTACTTTGGAATGGAAGCATTACTATCGTGAAAACTTTCGATCTCCATTTTTTCGTTGGGATTTTTTCTGTATGTGTGTGTGTGTGTGTGTGTGTGTGTGTGTGTGTGTGTGTGTGTGTGTGTGTGTGTGTGTGTGTGTGTGTGTGTGTGTGTGT
>JABSMS010000637.1:0-17903 GCA_018902275.1 Aleiodes sp. PSUC_FEM 10030003
AAAATCAATTTAAAAATAATTAAAAATCAAGAAATGATCAATTTAACCGAATCGAAATGAAACCTATAACAGTGGCTACTCGTAGCTTGGTGACCACAGTAACCCAAGCAACTCCTAACTCCTCAATTAATTTTTTTCATCTTTAATCATTCATATTAATTAATAATTAATAATTAATTATTTATTGTTACGTGTGGTCCTGATTATTTCTAATTTTGAATAACTCTCGTGAATTCGCTGAATTTCCATTCAAATTATTTCGCGGGCAGACATTTATTCACGTAATTCAACAAATTTGAGACGAGACTTTTTTTTTAATATAGTAACAAACAATTCCAGATTTTGGGCGGTGCGCGTGTTCGAGCATTTTATCAATGAAACATAAAGTAGGGTTGGGGGAGAAGGGTTAATGTGGTCGAAATTAAAAATAAATGAAGCAAGCGAAGCAACAATACAAAACACAATTTTTTTCCTTTTTTTCAAATGTTAAAAGTGCTTTTCTTCATGGTAAGGATTGAAAGAAAAAGAAGTTTAATTAATTGAATGATCAACAAGCTTCACCATTGGGTGTTTGGAATTATCTACGTTTTTATATATATTTTACAACTCAATTTTTTTTATTTTTTTAATCAATATTTGTGGTATTAGAATAAGTTTTGTACGTAAAATATATATAACGAATTCAATAGTGAAGAGGTAAGTTGGTTTTTTGAGAATATCCCGGAAACTAAGCGAGATACGAAAATTTTTGAGAATACCTTTTTTGTAGAGCGAAAAAAGAGCTACAAAAAAGGTATCGGTGAAAAATGCTCTATATCTATTAGTTTCCGAGTTATTTAAAAAAAACTGTGGAAGAAAATAAAAGGTTACCTATTCATCACTGAATTGATTTGTCCGCGTATGCGTTCAGTAATATTTACATTTTCATAGTGTTGAAACTTAATTAAATTGTTTTAATGAGCATACACGATCAAATCTCAATCAACACTGACTAATTTTAATTTAATGGATAAATGAGGAGAGGAAGGAATTTAAATACAGACGCTCTGCAAATGGAATTCATTCATTCAAATTTTTTTTAGTGACGAAAAAAAAATAATATCAATTCAAATAAGGAAGATAAATGAAATCTTTCAAGTAAATTATATGAAATTAATTAATACATTGAAGATGATAATTCGGTCATTGTGACCAAAAAAGTAAATAATGAATTCCAAAATTGAGTGTGCTTATATTGTGTTGTGTTTAGTATTCATTAGTGACATTCCCTAATCACAGTGAATCTCCACGAAATAAAAATAAAGGAGAGAATTGGACACATCATACAAATTATTTTTAGATTAGTTCATTATTAATGCAAGAGTCTGAAATAATATTAATTGAAAAAACGAGATTTTGTATTATTTCAAAATTAGTTTGTTGGGAATATCTCGGAACCTAGGAGGAAAAGAGAATTCTAGTGGATTCGATTTCGCTAAAGAAAAGAGATTTCTACAATTTTTTTCGTCTCGCTTAATTTCCAAAATATTTCAAAAAAATCGAATGTAAATCCTAAAAGAATTGATTTTTTCAAATTTTCCATGTAAAATTTCAGACTCTTGCATAAATCTGTAGTAAACTATAACTATACAATGAGGAATAATGGTGAAAAAAGTAATTATATAAACTGAGAAATTTCATCAGTTATTATCAATTCTTTTTCTCGTTTCTTTGTCATTACTCACTGTTATTGGCCATCAAATTTTCATGAAGCTTGTCTCTTTGATCCTCAAGCACTTCTCCCAAATAAGCTGCAACTTTGCGCGTTACTTGTTCAACGAATGCATCGAGTTTACCAAGGTCATCGGAGAGACCTACCAATTGATCCAATGTACCAACTTTCAAATCTGGTATGTGAAACTTATAATTCGACGATAATGAATTTTGTTTTGATGTCAAATTATTCATCGTTTCCCATGTCTGCTGACATGTTTTGTCACCGGGGGCTGATATCAACCAGTATTCCGTCATGTTTGATCAGGATTTATGGCCGATGGTCCAGTCGAATCTGTGAAACAATTAATTATGAATCTATTTATTAATGATGAAGTGAAGGAGAATGAATCAAAAAATAATTTCTCCATTATTCTGTAAATATCTCGAAAACGGTGAGGATTAGACGAAAATCTCAAGAGACCTTTTTTGTAGCTTATACAATTCCCTATGAAAAATGTCTCTTGTGTTTTTTCTCTAAACCCACTCCCTCCAAAGTTATTCACAAAAGAGTGTAAAATAAAATTTTCTGTAAACGAAAATGTCGAAAAAAAACATCCACGTTATTTCGTAAATATCTTTGAAACGAGTAAGTTTAGAAGAAAATGTGAAGAAACCTTTTTTGTAGCTCATGAAATTTTCTACAAAAAAGGTTTCTTGACATTTTTTTCCAAACCTACTCCCTTCAAAGAGAATCGCCAAAAACCCACAAAAAAATACCAAATTCTCTTCACCCCTTCACTCCCGAATTTAATACCTGTCAGTAGTAAATTCACGTAAACAACCACCTGTTCCAAAAAAATCCTCAAAGCCCCCCTTAATACCCCCAATCGACCCCCAAAAATTCCCAGAATTTACAGTGTAATGCAAAAAGCATAAAGAAGAAGATACAAATGAAATCTTCACTTAATTGAATCCTCAATAATTAATTAATCGTAATATTCAAAGGAAAATCTGAGTGGGGGCGTGGCAGATAGATGTCCCTCGTGAATAATTACGTAATAAGGCGCGCTTTTCACGTGACCCGTAAAGAAGAATGACATTGTGATCAATCAATGATAATTCATAAAACAAATCGCACAATGATAGACTCGAGTAATCACGAAATCTCTTAAACTCTTTCATTTCCATTAAAAGTCAATTCTTTATGACATTCGCAGAACTTGGATTTATGGATAAGCTCCGAAAGGCGCCTGACGTCTGTACTCGCCGCCGTCACCGTCGCTACTACTGCCGCATCCGTAAAAATCAATAGTTGACCAATAGTAGAAAATGATAAAACCGAAGTTAAAGATCCGTCGCAATTAACTTGAATAAAATCGCCTTCACATTAAAATATTAATCAATAAAAATTCGCTGCTTCTTTTTTCACCAAATTACTTCGAACTTTTATGTTAAAATAATAATTATTATCAATGAATATTCTACAGTGCATTAAACTCCAAAGTAATAATGTGACTCTTGCGTTTAAAATTTACCTCGTTCCAATAAATTCAAACGGTGATTATTCCACTCACGAATTATCCAACGTTCTTTGATTTAAACAATGTTAATTATCGGTAATATTGTGGCACTATTGGAGTCTACTCGTTTTTCCTCGAAACCATTGTCCCTCACGTGATGGAGTGGTGCCCAGTGTTGGATCTCTTTCCGACCCACCCGATCCGACAACTAAGCAAAACGAACAGCTGACTGCCACACCAACAGTTTTACCAACTACGCTAACACAATGGGCATTTAAAAAAGTTAAATGTCCCCGGTTTAGTTGGTAAGGTAGGGTTCTATTAGTAAAACAACACCAGTTTTGGAGCTGTTTCATCGTTTGCCGATGTTCCAGTCTATGACTCAGTGTCACTTGAGTGTTTGTTTGTTACGTGGTGGGCATCTACGTGGCTTAGGGATTGACGGTTATTTGGGAGAAAATTGAATTTTAGGGTTTGTCTTTGATAAAAAGGTTCGTGCGATGGTGATGAAAGCGGTTATATTGATTGGTGGGCCTTTGAAAGGTTTGTTGATTGTTTTATTGAATTTTTGAGTTGATGGAATTTCCGTAATTTTTTGCGAATATCTTTGGAGCGAGTGGGTTTAGGGGAAAACGTCAAGAAAAGTTTTTTGTAGAGAATTTTGTGACGTACAAAAAAGGTCTCTTCGTAAAATCTTCTAAAACTCATCATTCTCGAGATATTCATAAAATAATGTGAATGTGACTTTTGGAATTTCATTTACAAAAAATTCTATTTTGTATTCCCATGCAAATATCTCTGGAGCGAGTGGGTTTAGAAGGAAATATCAGAAGACCTTTCTTATTGAGAATTTTGTAAGCTACAAAAATAGTTTTTAACATTTTTTTTTAAACCCACCGTTTCGGAGATATTGATGAAATAATGTGAGTGTGATTTTTGGACTCATTGTCGTTTATAAAAAATTGTATTTTACGTTCTTTTACGAATATCTCCGAAGCAACTCGGTTCAGAAAAAAATCACAAGAAACGTTTTTTGTAGAGAATTTTACAGAGTACAAAAAAGGTCTCTTAACAAATTTTCCTAAACCCCATAATTTTCGAGATATTCTCAAAATAAGTTGCATGCATTTTCTCGAGTTATTCTCTCTTCTAATTAATTAACTTTCAATGTTTTAATCATTGTCTTTGCAAAATTGTAAATTTCAGGTACACGATTCCGTCCACTCTCATTAGACATTCCGAAACCGCTATTTCCAATCGCCGGACTACCAATGATCCAGCATCACATCGAAGCTTGCGTTAAATTGAAGAATTTAAGTGAAATATTGATAATTGGATCGTACAATGCAACCGAACTGCAGAACTTCGTTCAACAAATGATGAACAGTTATGGCATAAGTATACGTTACTTGCAGGAATTTACAGCACTCGGTACTGCTGGTGGAATGTATCATTTTAGAGATCAAATAAGAGCCGGTAGTCCCGAAGCATTTTTCATTATGAATGGCGATGTTTGTGCGGATTTTCCACTAGATGAAATGGTTGATACACACAGAGATACATCAGCGATACTTACGGTTATGGCGACAGAAGCGACGAGACAACAATCGTTGAATTATGGATGCATTGTACCAAGCAAAGAGGATCCGAGACAGGTTGTACATTATGTTGAAAAACCATCAACATTTGTGTCTACGCTTATTAATTGCGGTGTTTACCTCGCTTCACTCGACATTTTTCAATTCATGGCCGACGTTTTCTACGCTAGACATCAACAAGATAATTCAATGTACGTAGTAAGTAGAATTGAGTGAAAATTGTTGAAGTTATTCAATGAATTTTTCATTTAATTGTGCATTTTTCAAATAAATTGATAAAAAGAAAAAGTTTAATAATCTTGAGTGGTTTATTTTGCAAATATCTCGAGAACGGTGGGAGCTAGAATATTCTAGCAGGAAACCTTTTTTGTAGCCCATTAAATTCTCTACAAAAAATGTTTCCTGTGAATTTCCTGTAAATCCACTCGTTTCGGAGATATTTGCGGAAGAAACTGCAACGATTTTTTTTATTCTCGGTTCAGTATTCAAGATTTTTGTGCTTCTTCTTTCAATATCTTTTGTTTCATCAGGCAGATAAACGGGAACGGCAAGGATCCAGCTCACATTGCACTCGAGCAAGACATCTTGACGAAATTATCAGAAACTGGAAAACTTTGTGCATTACAAACATCAAATTGGTGGTCGCAAGTTAAAACAGCCGGCGCAGCAATTTATGCTAATCGCCACTATCTCGCGCTGTATCGTTCGAAGACCCCGGAGCGTTTGGCATCGTCGGCCAATGGAATATGTCAGATCATCGATGATGTTTTTATTCATCCCTCTGCTGTGGTTGATCCGGCAGCAACGGTATAGAAAAATCATAGAAAATTAGGAATTGTGAAATGAAAAGATATAATTTGTGAGATGTCGCATTATTTTGTGGATATCTCTGAAACGAATGGATTTAGAGAAAAATATCAAGAGAGCTTTTTTGTAGAGAATTTAATTCTCTAAAAAAAAGCTCATTTGATTTTTTTCTCTAAACCTATTCGTTTCGAAGATATTTGCAAAATAATGTTGATAAAGATAAAATTTTAAAGATTATATTTTTATTATTGCGCGAATATCTCTGAAGCGAGTGGATTTAAAGAAAAATATCAAGGAAGCTTTTTTGTAGAGAATTTAAATCTCTACAAAAAATATCTCTTGATAAATTTTTGTAGACCCATTAGTCTCGAGAAATCCGCAAAATAAGAAGTAAACTCCAGAAATAATCATTAAATGAATTTTTTATTTTTCATCACCTCTTCATTTCAGTTGGGACCAAACGTCAGCATCGGACCGAATGTGAGACTCGGTTCGGGTGTGCGAATACGTGAATCAATTGTCCTCGAGAATTCCCAAATCCAATCACACTCAATGGTACTGCACAGTATCATTGGACGTGGCAGTGTTGTTGGCGAATGGGCGAGAGTCGAGGGAACACCATGCGATCCAAATCCTGATAAACCATTTGCGAAAATGGAAAATCCACCGTTATTTAATATCAATGGTAAATTGAATCCTTCGATATCAATAATGGGGACGAGTGTCAATTTAGCGGCGGAAAAAATTCTGCTCAATTCAATTGTACTGCCGCACAAAGAATTAACGAGGGATTTTAAGAATGAAATTATTCTTTGAATTTATGAGAATTTTTATATTTTAATGAATAGGATTAAGATTAATTAATATAATTTGTAAATAAGAATTTACCGTTTGTAGAATTGTGGAATTTGTTAATTTTTGAAACGCACAGGAATTTATATAAAATTGTAATAAATTTATTCAATGAATTTCTCAGTGATTCTAAGTTTTTTTGATGATTTTGATGTTTTTTTGAAGATTTAAACATTCTTGATGGACTTGAAGAGAGTTCTGATTGTTGTAACGCAATAATTGAAGAATGAGCGGAAAGCTGTTCGAATATTCCATCGATTTATGTCGTTTTTAATTGATTTTCATCATTTTTAAGGAAATATGAAGGAAAAATTGATTTTCATTAAAAAAAAATTCAAGATAAAATTCAAGAAGGCATAGCAGCACTTCATTTTCTACCAGCACTAACTAATGAATGTAGGAGAATTTAGTATGCCATTGTAGTGCGCTTCGGGGGAATTATCGTAGGAGGATGAGCCTCGCGCATTCTCCACTCGCGGCGCTACTGTATTTATGTTTGACTGCAACTTGAGAGAAACGCACACACACACGGGATAGTGTGTACTGCATCGCGGAAACGTGCGCGCGAGTGTGAATGTGTGTTCTACAAAATACATTGTATTAACACAGGTACCACGAGTTGATTTAAATATTTCCACCTAAGCCCCAACGTTTCAGTAATCGTTTGATTTCATTGAATTGTTGAACTGAGAATCGCGTGACATTACGAGTGATTTATTTAATTTATTTAATTGTGAATGATCGAGTGAAGCTTCCAGAGAGACAAATTCCTGAGATTCCAGAGCTGGTCCAGGTAGATCAGCGCTGTATTCAGGTTAACAATGTCACTTTCGTGATAAACTCGTCAATGACACGTGAGGAATGTGGTGAGCATTGGAATTTTTTTGAGGCAATCCGCGAAAAAACAGAATTTTTTAAAATTTGCCTCCAAGCAAAAAAGTTGTTTTTTTCAAAAAATATACAAAATCCAATTTTTTAAATGATTTTCATAGAAAATTTCCTCGGCCTTTCAATGAACACTTTTAAAAAATTCTATTGTTAAAAGCTCCACGTAAATGTCTCCATGACCTCAAAGGAGTGATTTCCATTATTTTTTAAATAAAAAAAAAATTATTTTCATTCTTCAATCGCTTCAATAATTCTGAATAAAAAAAATTAAGAACACATTTTTTTATTCCAGATTTTTTTTCTCTGCAGCACAATGACATTGTGACTAATCGCTGGACGTTCCAAATGGGCAACAGTTGCCCATTATGGCCCAGCTCGAGCAATCACATCATCAGCACGAATTTTTACCACTGTGCGATGTATTATTCAATATAATATCATTGGCATCTTATTTTTGTGACGTTGTCTTCGATTTGGCAATGGGCTATGCACTTGCTAATCATCCAACAGCATCACCAGTATTTTTTCCACTGAGCATTGTGTTTGTGGTTACTTCATTATTGATCTCTCAAATTATAAGTATACGATGGTATTTATGGGGAGCACGTGGAAAATTAGCGATTCACGTACCAACGCAGGATTCAAATTTGAACAGGAAAAAATTGAATTGGACGGTGTGGTGTGTTGTTGCAATGCATACAACACAAGTTGGTGTATTGTGGAGATATTTTAAATTATTTATTCCAGTAGATTTGGCTTATGTTAAGCACGAGGTGAATATTAATTCATTTTTATTTAATTAAGTAAAGTATCGTTAAGAACTCGAGAAATTCGCTGTACTTTCTTCTGCAAATTTCTGTGAAAGGAGTGGGCTTAGAGAAAAATCACAGGATAGCTTTTTTGTAGAGAATTTTGTGCTCTACAAAAAAGGTCTCTTGACAAATTCTCCTAAACTTAATACTTTCCGAGATATTAGCAAAAAAATGGAAAATATCATTTTTGGTAAATCAAGATAAGTTCAAAAATCAGATTTCCATTATTTTGTAAATACCTCGAAAACTGTTCTACGAGAATTTATTAAGGAATCTTTTCTGTAGCCCACAAAATTCGTTACAAAAAAAGCTTCTCCTCAATTTTCTCTCAACCCACTCGTTCCGAAGATATTTATAAAAGCAAGTGCACTGAATTTTTCGATTTTTTTTTCGCCCGAAAAATTAACTCCTAAACTCTATCAATAGGTTCGAGAGCTCTGCGTTTTGCGATTAATTCACGCATTTTGTGAAGCAGCACCAATGCTACTCCTCCAATTGTACTTACTCTCAATTGGAATTGGTGAAAACTTGATAAAAGAAGGAAAAACTCCAGCCGAAGATGTTCGTGTATGGGACGGTGGTAAATTAGGCGAATTAACGGCAATATCAGCGGGATTATCACTGTGGAGTGTTTGCTGGGCAGTTGCGAGCTTCAGCAAGGGGGCTGCGAGACTCAGAAATCTAGAGCGCTTAGTACTGACGTGGTTGGGCGTTTTGGCGCAACTTGCATGGCGTTTGGGAACAGTGAGTGCACGTGTTGGTGCACTCGTCGCTTATGCATCATTGTACGGAGGACAATGGTTATTGATTGTCCTCGCCCTCCACTGGTTATCAATGCTCATGTGGTTGTTACTAACACCTGACGGACTTTTTCACGGTGGTGAACGTCTGTCGTTCGTCCGGAAAACATTTCTCGCCTCATTACTAGCATTTGTTTACGTATTTGCCTACGTTAATCTTCACGAAACGAATCATCGGCAGAAAATGATTATATTTTATACTGTTATGTTCTTGGAGAATAGTTTATTGATTGGCGTGTGGGTGGCTGGAGTCCATGGCAATGAACAGTTTCCAAATCATCAGCCTAAACCAATAATACTTGTGTTAATACTCATTGCTTTATTCTTCGGTGGATTGTTCTTCATGGCACTTTATTATAGATTCTTTCACGTTCGGAGATTAATGTACGAGGCAGGGGGACGAATGAATGGCAACAGTGCTGCCACTACGCTTTCCAGTCATGTATGTTTCATTTTTTTCCGCAACAATTTATAGCGAAGAAGTAATTCAGTAATGAAGTTGAAAATGAAGATGTTTATTTTTTTTTTACGTTCTTTCGCGAATTCCTCAAGAACGAGTGGGTTTAGAGAAAAATTTTTAGAGACCTTTTTTATAGAGAATTCAATTCTCCACAAAAAAGCTCTCTTGATCATTTTTCCTAAACCTCATCGTTTCCGAGATATTCATAAAATAAAGCACACACGCGTTTCATTACTGAATTACCTCAATTCTGTTGAAAAAAATCTTATTCTCTTTTCTTCTACAGGACAACAGTGAGGACAAGCAAATTGATTACGACGACAAGAAGTTGGCAAATGACTTGACAATTGGCATGAGAAAAGTCAAATTGAGTAATAATGGAATACCTGGTGTATTCAATTGTCGCTTCACAAATCCAGCTGTTGTCAATCACAACAGAAAAAAAAAGAAACCAACTACTTTTGTACCGCCCCCACCTCCTCCTCAGACACTCGGTGATACAAAGCATTGGAATAATAATAATAACAACAACAATAATAACAACAATGCGAAGCAATTGATACCGTTTTGGAAAAGACCGCTGTCAATCGTCGAAAATTATGTGAGTACGAATCCCAACGAAGAATTATTTATTTTCCCTTCAATTTCCGGTCATTAATTTTTTCTACACTTCAGGAAGATCATCAGGACAATAAGAAGAATGAAGTTGATCGACCAGTTGGTTCATTGAATGTAAATTTAATACGTGAAAAATTGAGAGAGAAGAAACAGCAACAACTTCGTGAATTACGTGCGATTCAGGAAGAAATAAAAGAAGGGAAATTAGTGCCGCCACCATCAGCATCAACTTCTTCATTCTCGTCTTCATTATCACCGCCCAATACAAAATTGCACACATCGCCAAATTCAACGGCGTGTGTAAGTTCTGCATCACCTCCGTCAATGTGCGATGTAAACAATGGAATATCATTGACATCCTGGCCGCCAGTTAAAATGCACTGTTTGCTACCACCTCCTCCATCTTCATCTTATCATCCGGTTGGCCATCCTTCAAATATTTGGAAAGGACTGACGCAGCGGGAGCGACCTGATACATCGGAAATTCTGTTGGCTCCGCGATGTTTACCGTTATCATCGCCACATCATTATCCTCATTGGACGGGTCACAGGTTCGTGGTTTTTGATATTTTCAAAAAAGGTTTCTTCATCAAATCTTCTAAACGTCATCGTTTCCGAGATATTCACGAAAAAATGTGATTCTAATTTTTCGGCTCATGTTCGTCTGCCAAAAATTTTATTTTACATTCTTCTGCAAATATCTTTGTAACGAGTAGGCTTAGAGAAAAATGTCAAGAAATCTTTTTTTGTAGAGAATTTAACGGGCTTCAAAAAAGGTCTCTTCATAAAATCTAAACCTGACCGTTCTTAAGATATTCTCAAAAAAATCCCGCGATTGATATTCTAAAAATATGCAATCTGTTCCAGTCGAAATGCTGAAGACGACAGTTCCAAGGGCGAACCTGCAGAGGTTGAGGATGAAATCAGCGATATTGAGGGTAGCCAGGTATCGTTGCCTAGGAGTCACACACTTCCGCGAGAGTTCAAGTACAATCACTCGAACAACCGGAACAGAGACCGTCGCATTTATGCCAATAAATCACAATCCTCGAGGTTCTTCTTGCCCTCGAACAATAGTTCCGACGGTGAGTTCAATTTGCGAAAATCCTTCTCCTTTTTCCATCGCAATTACTAATGCTCGTGAATTCCAGGTGACGTTGATAGCGCCGATAATGAAGACGAGACAGATTCGGAACTACAAGGAGACATAAAAAGTTTACACATACTTAATAACGAAAACAATTTACAAAGACGCTTTATATATGAGAATAACGAAGTCGGTAATGAAAATTCGGACAATGTTGTAACGTCAATGGGTTCCATTGGCTGTTACTTGAACAATCCGTATGGTCCACGGGTCAATCAATTGCTCAAAGCTAAAGTGAAGCACGAAACAAAATTGTGAAATTCACATTTCATTAATTCAAGTACTGATAAGAGACTTGTTCTCTTAATAATTTCAAGACTTTTTATATTCTATTTTTCTATACAATTCAACGAAACAAGAAAAGACTGTTTGAAGAGAAGAGATGCAATTATTCAAGATAATTTACTCTAATTTTTTAATTGAATTTGAGTATGAATACAAAGACATTCCATGACTTCCATCCATCGATAACGAATTCTAAACTATTAGCTGTAATTGTTATGATATTTTACAATTGTAGATCATTAGGTGAGTTACCTTTATCTGAATATACATTGTTCATAATTTAATGATGAAGGAAAACAATTTGAGAAGTTTATTGGTGGTTCTTTTTAAAATATCTCCGAAACGAGCGGGTTTAGAGAAAAATGCGAGAATTTTTTGTAGAGAATTTTCTGCGCTACAAAAAAGGTCTCTTGATGAATTTTCGTGAATCGTTTCCGAGATATTTTCAAAATAAATCACGACTTCATTACTGAATTACTAATTAAACCTTCCTAAACAACACATTGCCAGTAATTTATAAAAGCTCTCAAGTATTTCAATTCCTACTTACCCTATTCCGAGAATACCTAACTCAAAGATGCTTCCCCAAAAATTTGTAAATACCTTCCAGAATAAACCGAAAAAAATATATGAATGCTAAGAAAAAGAAAAATTTCACTGATTACTCGATATCCGATAGCATTGGTAAATTAGGATGAAACTCAGCGGAACAGTAAAATTGGTTGGATTCTTTCTCCCCTGCTCAATCGGGATCTGTTGAATGAGGCAAAGAATGAAAGAGAGAAAAACGAAGAAAAGTAGTGATTTACCATGGAGTGCCTGGAATCTATTGGTACGGCAGGTTCGTTGGACTTTATATATATCGGCTCGTGGAATTAGAATCACTAGAATATATTCACTGTTAGTGAATTGGTATCTTTGCGTGTCCCCTGTGATATATGTGACAGAGGTAAGTTTGTATTCCGCCTGGAAGTACTCACCTAAATCCTACTGAAATTGCCAATTGATTAGAAATTGTTATCATTGATAGTTTCTTGAGTTTCCACGAGTACTGCCATCAATATCGATTACATTCTGGTACAGTCCTTTGTTCTCGTCGATGGACTAGGATACGGTTAGGGAAAAGGTGGGGGTAAAATGGCGATTAACGGTAAGACAGAGAGTTCCCGTATTTTCCCTCTTCACTGTCGAATTTTAATGCATAAATAATAAATAATCCATTGAAATCAATAGTGTCTCACCTTCCCTGCAAGACGCTCCCTACTAATGCTCTGCTCTTTGATGGAAAATGTCAAATACATAAAGCTACGGTTATGAAGATATAGAACTGACATTATAACGTTCTCTCTTACTCGCGCTGAAGAGTTTGCTTTATTCTTCCTCTTGCGGACTCGTTTACTCTCACGATAACTCTCATAGTCCCTTAACTCATAGAGAATCCGAGTAACCACGAAGACATACGAATTCATCCGTTACTTGCCGAAGAATTCCCCTCGGTTCAACTGAGTTACCTATGGGAGGAGCGCAACCCCTCTTTGTCCTCTTCATCAAGTACCCTCACGTGTTTGAGAGGGGGATACAAAGCAGAAAGCTCAAACCCCCTACCCCGTTTCCTCACACTCTAGAGGTTTCTATTCTGTATACTTTTCCTCACTATCAGTACTGGGGTGTTTTACCGGCCTTAGGATTTTCGGGAGGGCGGAAGGGAAAGCTTGTGAATGGGTGACGGTCTGCACAATGCTTTACGTTCACTGTTATGTGACGTATATCGTATATGTATATAAGCTGACGGAGACGGTCAATAATCCAGCGTGAACTTTAATAAGTAAGAGAGAGCCTCATTATTTTTCTCCCCATTAATTATGGAGTATTTATTTTTATTTGAAGGAGGAAAATTGATCGAGAACTGCGGCTAATGCTCGCGCCAAGCTCGCGTTTCCTTTTACACTTCCTTTGTTCACGAATGCTCGTCCGGGGTCTTGTGGATCAGTTCATGGAATGAATTATCATAAATTGAATTTAAATACACAGACATGCCAATGAATTATTGAAGTAATGTAGGAAAATTATGAAGTGGCATTATGGCAGAAACACTCGGTGAGGAGGTTCGGGAATTTACGACTTTATTCGGAGGGGGTGAAACCCAGAGAGCGCGCTGGAAGTTTTGTATGTGTGGTATAGAAATACAAGTACAGTATACAGGAATACGAGAGAGGAGGGGATTATGACGTAGTAGGAGGAAATTGAGAGGGGAGTAGTAGGTCCAGGGAACGCGCGGCCGGTCCAACTGCCGCAGTCGCCAAGTGGCAGTGATGGTGATGGAATTTCGACTTGCTTTACTCCGTTTTCTTTCGTTTTTACGTACACCATGCGACAGTGAAGTTAAAATATTCATTTAAAAAATAATTTTAATGATTATCGACAAACCGGGTGATCTAGACGAACTGACAATTTGTGGAAATTATTCGAAAATTCAAATGATAGAACCTTTCGAATTGGAGCAACAAAGACAAAGGACAGGTGGAGACAAATAACACTGGACGATGGGAATGCATGGTGATACTTTCATGCGGCGTCTAGTTTAACGTCTGACGTGCCAGACGGTTGAACAAGTAGTTACATATTATTACGTGAACAAAATAATGCATTGCATTAATAATGAAAATAAATATTCAAACTCATGGATTGTGTTCTAGAATACGATTAGTCGTGTGCGGTTAAAATAAAGTATAAAAATTAATACGAAGAAGTAAATTCCAACAAACAAGACGTAGAAGAAGACCAAGAGAAAGGCATCAGACCGTGATGAGGATTGTGCCACAGGGGAACGAGTACTACAAGTACCGTGACGCTTATGGTTATAATAGTGAGGTTGGATTAGAATTTTTGTGTAAATATAGGTGGCACATAGACGAGTGCGCTGGTGAAGAAGGTGGCGGCAGTGATAGTAGTGACGGTAGTGATCACAGAGATGGTGGTGAACTGTCGGAACGGAAACTACCGGTGTCGGTTACGTCGACGTTTCTGTCGTTAACCGGCAAACATATTTACAATATTTCGTAGAAGTTATAACGTAAATTTTAATTTTAATTTTTTTTTTATTTTTGTTGTATTGAATTTATTTAATTAACAATTTTGGTAAATTCCTATGAAAATTCATTCAGATACACGGTTTATGATAAAATCATTCGGGTTGGAGGTTAATAACGTTACGCTGTGGGCTGGCGGAGGGGAGGGATGGAAGGGGGGATCGATTCAACTCGAGAGAAAACACGTTGGAGGGACTGCAACGATGCGTGACGAGTAGTACTGTAATGCAGTCAAGGATTCAACTGAAAATATAATAATTTGTGTTGTAAAAATTCGTTTAAATGATTGTGTGAAGCCTAATTGCAGTGAACTAAAAAATATGACATTTTCTTGATTATCGTAGAAGTGTTTTTACGGAGGAACAAAAAGATAAGATAAAGCGAGGAGGGAAAATAATGAGAAAAAATTGAATGTTTTGATTCTGTGATTTTAAATGAGGATTTACGATATTTTCAATGAATTTTTGGATAATTAAAAATTATGAGAGTGAAAATAAGGCGCTAGTGAATGAAAGTAAATGTGAATTTAATAATTTCGTGATGAACCTGTCTGAAAATTGGTTTTGTCAACCGGCGAAGAGGGAATAATTGAATTTGACAATTAGAAGAAAAATAAAGAGATGCTCATTTGAGAATTAAAAAATTAAATAAAACATTGATAGAACTATGCTGAAATTTTTAACGCACAAACTGAGGACTCACTCGCTCAACGATGATCCAAATCAGGATAAGGTATGTTTTGTTATTCACACACAATGTGCATTGTATTTTTCACGAATACAAAGTATTCGCGAATACAATTGATGAATAATAATTCTAATTTTTTTTGCTTGGCAAATTTATTCATTCGTTTATTTTTGGAAAGTCCATCTGATGTTTCTGCAGACGAGTTTTTTTTCTTGGAGGAGGGGGGGGGGAGAGACAGGTGCGAAAAGATTTGAATCTCTCCAAATTCCTTGTCTTTACCTCGATAAACATTTCTATGAAGGAAAAAGCACGGGAGTACAATGACCCCCGGTGAATTGACGTGAGTTCTGACTTTCTTTATCAAAAGTAGTAGAAAAAAAAAAGTAATGAGAATTGAGTAAAAAGAGAAGAAAATAACTGGCATACCACAATATCTTGTGCCTCGCGAAAGCACACGAGAGATGCGCGTTTCCTCGACACTTCCACACGATTACCCGTGTCCCGGGAATCCGAGCAATCTCGCTCGTCCGATCCCTTTGTCCCATAAGCGTGGAGTGGCAAGGGGAAACTCCAGTAATTTTCCCCGTAGTTCAATACCCTTTGATACTATGGAAAATATCATTGAGTTTTCCCGGAATAAAATAGAAAGAGTTCAAATGACCGGCAACATGTAATAAATGAAATTGCCCTTTTGTTCTCTCGATACGCGAATTTTCTCGGATTTTTTTCACACGGACAATGGAAATTAAACGAACTTTAACAAAGTACGCGTGCGTGGCGTGAGGAAAAGTTAACGCTCTCATATTGCGCATGCGCGGCAATTCTGACCTGTCTATTGGCTCGGGGAATCAAACTTTCTGTGCACGTATGATGAAAAAAGTCTTTATTGAATTATTATGAAGCTCTTCACTTTATTTCTTCGTGGACTTTTATTTTTTATGTGGATTTAAACTTTTGAAGAGGTAATACCTTTACGTTTTGTAGGGCAGGTTGATGAACCGCGTGTAAAGAACGTTATGTAGAACGCACGCACCCCGCGACTTGATTGAAGAGTCAAATAAGTGAAATTGCAGAACGGAGAGTATTTCATTGCTTCATAAAGTCATGATTCCTGCCTGGTGATTTTCCCATTTTTTTTCACCGCATAATTTGATGTATTCGCTCCTTTCTTTGCATTTTCTCTTGATTCAATCCTTATTTAACAAAAGTACATTTATTTTTTTTATTCATTGAAAATCAATCTGGGTGGCGCCTCTTGTGATTGACGTGCACGACTATCGATTCGTTGTGTATTCTTCCTTGCAAAGCAGACAAGGATATAGTGATAGAAAAGTCGTGACGAGCTGAAAGGGGAAAAGGGCATGTATTATCGTGTGTTCAACCACGCTTATCGAGATCTCCATTACGATAAATTCTATCTATGGATATATGATTACATGATAGAGCACACCTTGAGATTCTTCACTTTTTTTATTCCTTCTTCGTTATCTTCTTCTTTTGTAACCTCAGTATGAAGACTATTTATGATTTTATTTATAGGCGGATGACAATCACGATTCGGGAACCGAATCAGATGATGAGTTTCAAGATGGCAGCATCATTGGAAATGAGCCCTCAAGTCGTAAGTACACTTGTAACAATATAGATTTTCTTTCTTCGTCAATATCTCGAGATCCGTTGGAGATACGAGATTCTTCATTCAGACCTTTTTTGTAGCTCTTCGTCTGCTCTACAAAAAAGGTATGAACGAAAAATTTTGTATCTCCCGCCAATTCCGAGATATTTCACTTCAAAGTCTTCGATATCTCAGAAACTAAACAAATCAGAAGACAGTCGTTGTTTAATTAATGTAAATTTTATTGTTTCGAATCTCGCGGGAGTATTATTCGATTTCGTGCAGAACAATTTACATTCTGAACACACGCAGTGCTTTATAGTCGTAATATTTTACAGTCGAGTGAGATTCTCAGGTGATATTCATAGAGAATTTTCATAGAGATAGAGCGAATAAAAAAAAGGGGGAGAATGAGGAAAAAAAAGTGCAGATAAGAAAAGCGGAAACGTTAAATAAATTGAAAAATGAAAGGTGAGGAATAGAATGAGGTAGTTTCACTTGCTCCATAAGAATTTGCGACTGAAATGACAGATAAGAATCATTCCCCCCTTCATTGTTGCTGATTGTGTTTGAGAAAATTTTAATTACAAATGCATTTATCATAGCTTACGAGTTGTGTATATGCTTGAGGATTTATGGACACTCGTATCTTGAATCTTGATTACGTGTGTTATTACATCAATGAATTAATGATTTTCATAATATAAAAACAGGTGTAGCTTCTCCGTTTTTATATTCCGCGAGTCATACACGAAGAGAGCCTTATAATGTTACATTTATGCAGGAAAAAGGCGGTGGAGTGAATATCTTGATGGAACGATTTGAGATAGAATATTTGTGATGATTGAATTGAATTTCAACATTTTCAAAACTTGAAAATTTTTGAAAAATTTCGAACATATGAAAAATTTTCAAAATTTTCAAAATTTTAATTTTCGAATATTTGAATTATTCGAACTATTCATAAAATTCATTAGTACTGAATATTCAATTCAGTATTGAATTGAATTATTCGTATTCAATTCACCAT
>JABSMS010000648.1:1739-17903 GCA_018902275.1 Aleiodes sp. PSUC_FEM 10030003
AGAAGACTTTTTTCCAGATTTTCTTCTGCACTAAGTTCATCAAGTTCACCTACGTATTTTTGAATATATCTCGGAAACGATGAAGTTCACAAGAATTTATCATCAGACCTTTTTTGTAGCCCACAAAATTCTCCACAAAAAAAGTCTCTTGGCATTTTTTGATAAACCTGTTCCCTTACGAGATATTCGCGAAAGGATCTATAAGTTTGTGGGTCAAATTCCTCGAAACTCGAGACCCAAAATATTTGCAGAATTGACAATTGAAGATATCAAGTTCTATCGTACAACAAACGTTCACTTAATCTTTTTCATTCATTCCTTTTGATATTCATCATGTGTTTCCCGAGCTGTTATTACGAGTCCCTGACAATCTCTAATATACCAATTGCATAATATGAATAATTCATGTGAATTGATAATCTATGTATGCACTCATTCGTTACATTATATTTTTTTTCACAATTGTTATTATTGAGTAATTTTTTCCTCGGAAAACTTGAAACTTGGAGTCATTAGTTGCACTCCGAGAGTAGTAAATAGGCGTAACTATTGAGTGAGTCATTGCTTAGTCAGTGAACATTCTTTCCCTTAAATGAATAACATCGAGTCACCACTCACCCCCATCCGGTTCTTTTCAATGGTCGGTGCTGAATTTAGAATTTTTTCGGGGCAATCTGTGGGCTCTTATAATCTTTATGAGGATGAGTTGGAGAGGGAGATTATCAAAAGCCCTTGAAATATTATCTGAATAGATTTTTTCTACCACTTGATGAGAAGGACCATTGAAATTAACAAAGAGCACTTCGACGGGACTTTTGAGTCCTGAAGAACTTGTTTTTTTTTCTCTCGAAATTCTTAAAAAAAATTCTCGTTTTCATTGAATATCTCGAAATCTAGAAGAGATAGAAAGATTTTTGTTGGGACATTTTTTTCGGAGAAAAGTCAGAGCTATAAAAAAGGTTCCCATGAAAATTTTCCTATCTCCCACAGATTTTGAGATATTTCACAAAAATTAGGAAAGGATTAAATCGAGTTATCTTTTCGTTACCGAATTTTTTTTTAGCATCAAAACAAATTGCATCGCAGCGTTTTTCAGGGATTCTCAATGAAACTGATACGCTTTCAATAATCTAATAAGTTCTCATGATGTTTTGTCTATTTTCAGAAGCCAATCTCGTACAACAAGTTGATTTTCTTGAGACAATTCTCGAGGAGACTTCAGACGATTTACAGAGCGATTCTGATCGCAGTGGCACCACCTATTGGCTCGGTTCAGACTCCGAGACCGAGAGTGTCATTCACATAAAATCCAACCAGAGAGCAGCAGGTATTATTATTCAAAAAACTTCGAAATTTAAATCAGAAAAGTAGTAAAAGAAGATGACTCGCATAATTATCAGTTTCTTCTGCAAATATCTTTAAAACGGGTAGAGTTAGAGTGAAATGTCATGAAATGGTTTTTGTAGAGAATTTAAAAGACTACAAAAAAGGTCTCTTGGTAAATTCTCCCAAAAATCATTGTTCCCGAGATATTTCCGAAATAATTAATTATAGCACTAATTTCTGCCCTTGAGGATATCTAAATATTTCAGCAATGTTGCTTTTTCTTTAAATCTTCTTAAACGTCGGCAGCTACATATTAGATTGGTTAAAAAAAATTTTACGTAATGCAAAATGTAATTTGAGTAATGCTGACTATCTCTGATTTTTTGCAAATTTTTCTGACGTCATTTAATTAACAATTGTGACTATTGAAAATCTCAAAGTACAGTGTGGTCAATACGAAACTATCGATAGTACTTGAATTACCTCAAACTTCTCTCCCAGGCCACTGCTCAAATCATTAAACCGCGATAATTATATGTTTACGAAAAATCCCCAAAATCCGCCCACGATATCACATTGCAATTCCTCCGCATCCTCCGTAATCTCATAAATCTCATCCATAAATTCTTCACGTAAAAATATTATTCATTCTAACAAGAAAAATTCCGTCTGGAATTTATGATTCACAAACAAATAAAGTTTCTACGCATTTACCAATTGCTTACTTGATCAATTGATGCAATGCCCCAATAAATTCATCTAAATTCGCAATATCAAAGGCCTTTAAACTCAACAATTTCACTTTCCTCATCCAATAAATTTTCGTTTATACACATTTGAATTATTCACACAGAAATTTTCTCATGCGTTTTATTTTTAACGTTTTTTTATTTATTTCTAAAACTTCTCACAGTGACTTTCACTCAAAGAATAATGCAAGTGAAAATAACCGAGTCATAATAATTACTTTCATTGACCAAATGAGAGAAGATAAGAATAAAATTACATGATTTATGATTAATTATACTTATTTTATTTAATTTCTTTTTTCCCTCTTTTCTTTTTTCACGAAAGATCGCCCCGATGGCAGTGGAAGCGAGTGCAACTCAGTAGTACCAAAGAAACGTCGACGTAGAAATGGTGCTGGCGACAGTGATACCTACATGAGCCACGAATGGGCATCGCCACGTTCATCAAGATCATCATCGTCGCGCTCATCATCATTAATACAATTTGAAACATTGGAGAGAACATGCGCAACAGTATCGCCGTCTGGCTACAGCTATGATTCACTTGAATACTCAAATCGCTCGAATTCTGTATTCGATAATACATCACCAGACAGTCTTGAGGATGATGACAATGACGATACTCATGCTGAAAAAACATTGACCAATGAAACTTTATTCGAGAGAAATAATAGTGTAGTGATACAAAAAATACGTCCATATCGCAGCTACGAGAGCCTCGATAAATGCCAGAAGCTCGATGACACATTTGGGCAGGATATTGGTCACGGTTTTATGTTTTCAAAGGCAACGAGCAACGATCTCAGTGAGCGCGGTCGTCTACCAAGTGTCAGGAGGTGAGCATGACATTGAGAGTTTTTTTATTTCATTTGCAGACATATCTAAATTAAGATTTGCCAGACAATGCCATTTGATTGGATGAAATCCAAAAATTCCTTTCGTATATTCACATCGATTTTTCCTCAAATTGAGACAAGTTCAAAAATCACCCGGTTCATTTTGCGGATAACTCGAGAACGATGAGGTTTACGAGAAATTGTGAAGAGACCTTTTTTTGAGAGCGGAAAATTCTCTACAAAGAAGGTCTCTTGATAATTTTTCGTAAGCCCGCTCGTTTCTGAGATAATCGCGAAATTAAGTGCAGCAAAAAAATTGAATGTTCTTAATTTCACAGTTCACTCAATCTAAATTTTTATTTTCAGCCACGACAATTGGTACGAGAGGAACGAGGACAATGATGAGTACGAGGAGGACTCGGAGGATCTAGATGATGATTACCGCAATAGTTCATACGGCAGCTACAATGAATCCCGTGGACTTGGAGCATTTACCGATACTGTTAACGGCGGCTACTCGACATCATTAGATTTTCGAAATACAATTGATTTACGTGAAATTGGTCTTGAACCTAAGCATGAAACAATACTAGATCTGGCACGCTCGCAGATTGGTTCTTCCACTGGTCTACTTCATCAAAAGTTAAATATAACTAGTAATATGGCGTCAGGAATCGTATCCGGCCAACATTATCAGAACCAACAACGAGGGTGGAGCAACTCACAAACGTGTGATGTTAATTTTAGAATAACTAACAAGTCACAGAGTGTGCCTGGTTTAACCAGTCTTGCCAGTGGCATCGACGAAGAATATTCAAATTCATTTTCACGTTATAAATTCAATAATTACGATAAATTATTTGATTCAACCTGTAATTTATTTGATAATTATACTAGAGTCGTTAGTTTACCAGTTAATCTGAATTTATTTGGTACTTATTGTTGTAATAATTACGATGATAATGGTGATGAATTGAGTAGAATTAATAATCACAAAATGGCGGACAACGAGATTGTTAATGAGATAACTGAAGTTGAGGTGAACAAGAGGGAATTGCCTAAACGTACGTCATCAGTTAGGACGCAAAAACGTTTGGACGATTTGCAGGCATTATCGAGTGATGTTGAGCAATCGATTGTTGAAAAAAATCAATTGCACGATAATGACGTAATTATGAAGAACAGTGAGGAAGTCGAGGAGGCAATTGCTAATGAGATCATTAATAAAGTATCAACGGTTAAGACACAGGATCATGGTAATCATGTTTTGGAAATGGCAATTGCTATGGAGAATGACATAGATTCAGTTGTTGATGAGGCAATTAAACAATTGAAACGTCAAGTAGAGGAGGCTACGAGTTCAGCCGAACAGATAACATTCAAAGATAAACCGAGACAGCGTAGAGTTAAAAACAATGCGAGTTATGAATTAGCGCAGCAATGGGAAATTGATGAAAAGACATTTCAAGATAGAATGGAAGCATGCAATGAGGATGCAGCGGAATCGTTACCATCATCACCAAATTCATCGCAGCGTAGACGTGTACATAATAACGCCAGTTACGAATTGGCACAGCAATCGGATTACATAAAATCATTACAATCAACACGTCCTTTTCAAAGAATGGATGCGTGCGATGAATTGCCAGAATTCTCCCGTAATTTACCATCGCAAAATGTGAGAAACTTAATCGAGCAAGATGTTGATAACGGTGACAATAATATTCAATTGTGCGACACTGTTGACAGCAGTTTAATTCATGTAAAATTACAAAACAATACAAAAAAAGAATTGATGAATAATGACCAGCAAGATGGTATAATTGATCAGATAAAAAAAAACTCGGATCTATATTTAATTTATGGAGAAGGTGCTAGTGTTGGTGGTGTTAATATAGATGATGAAATAGATTTATCCTGTTTGGAAACAAAACCCATAGATGGTGAATTAAATTTTAATAATTATGTACGACGAGACAATGATAAATCAATCAATGATAATTTACCAAAAAGAGGATTGTCATTTTTGAGTGATTATTATCCCGAAAAAAGTAATGAATTGCTATCAAAAATTAAAAATAATCAAGTTAATTACAATAAAGACACTGATGATGATACTGATGAAACAAAGATGGCGCCGAGTTCGGTTAGTGCTGATGTTATGCCTGGAGAACGTCTGTGGAGGGTAGTGGTAGAGCAACAGAACATGGTATTTGGTAGTAAAGAGAGGGAAATAAATGAAGAGGTGGATATTATGGAGAAGGAGAATGAGTCAGTAGTAGTGGTAAAGCAACGTAAGGAGGTAGATGATACGAGTCAACAGAGTTTAAACACAGTTGTATCATTAACAAGTAGTTCCTCATTATCAACAAGTGAAATAACTGAAAGTACATCATTGAAAGTTGATTATAATAATAAAAAAATTGATAACAACATTGACAAAAATATTGAAAAGTGCGGTAGTGAAATGTCAGCAATTGCTGCCAAACGATTGGCAATGGGCCCAATACAATCATCGAGTCCACGTAATAGTCAATTAATTAATAACAATGATGGAAGCGTAACAACGCCAATGAGTGAGAGAAAAAAAAGTGGGCTGGGTGGATTTTTACAGCGTTTTTCAAAACTAAGATTCAGTGGACGTTCAAAAGTGCCAAGATCAGAGATTAAGAGAGTTGATAATGATGTAAATAGAGGTAAACAACAGCAGAATGATGATTTGCAACAATCAACTGGTAATAAACGGAAGAAAGAGCCGGATTATATTATAATACCGTTGCATCCACCGGAAGATGAACGAAAACATCAGGAAGACAGGGATGCTTGCGGAGACGAGGCCTTTCTGCGTAAACGAACGGATCTCGAACGAAGCGCCTCATGTGTTGGGTGAGTTAATAGCATTTTAATTATTGCCTCAGTATTCTTTCTCTTGTTTCTCTCTTTTTTTTGCGCACACGTGAAGCCCATAAAAGCCAATAATGTGTCAAAGACATTAAGGCTAACGGAAAGATAATTATGAATCGTAATTTTGTTACGTATTGACTGAAATTTTATCTTAATACTTTGTATTGACTAAAGTTCTTCATTGTTTTGACGAATCGTCGATTTATCGAACAAATGTAAATACCGGATACATTCTTCCCCATTATATTGTCGCGTTCCTTCTCTCCTTTTTTCTCTCTTTTTCACTAACATTGACGAAATGTATTTGACTTTATAACACAGGCCCAAGTTTAAAGAGGTCAATGTAATCGGTGGCTCTCGTAACCGCTCGAAAAAAAATGAATAAAATTCAAACGCAAAGAGAGTTCAATTTATAAAATGCGAGTGTAATGCCGACGGTTTTACGCCGCCTACACACCCACCCGGGTGACCGCTCGTTAGTCAATCGTTCATTCCGTTTTAATCTCACATCCTCCCCTTAGCCTTTAATTTTATTCTATAAAAACATTCCAGTTACGCGCGCACTAGTCAAGCCAATTCCACCATAATCGGGCCATTCAATGGTTTATTATGGTGGTAACTCGGAGGGAAATTCTTATCTTTAGTGCATTACTGGATTAGTTCTGTTTTTTATTTTCTTTATCACATGAATTTGTGGTTTTATTTACTTCTCCACATTTTTGATAATATCTCCGAAACTGAGGGAGATACGGGATTTTTCAAGAAAACGTTTTTTGAAGGTCTTTTTCCGCCCTACAAAAAAGGTATTGACGAAAATTTCTGTATCTCGCTTCAGTTCTGAGATATTCCCGAAAAACTCCGAAATGAAATTAATCCCCGAGTTTTGTGGAAGCTTTATCACTGAATTATTTACCTCGCATCACGATAAATTACGGAACAAAAATTCAAAACAGTCGCGAGCCACTGAATATTCGTCTCCGATTATATAATCAGGGTCATAGGATACCGGCTAGAATAAGGGGAATGGAGAAAAACAAACATCAAATGAATAATAATAAAAAGAAACATATAAAATGTCTGTATGAATCATCGTTCATCGGTTCGAACGGTAAATCCAGACGAAATGCGAGTCGCTCTCATCGCTAGTAACAATTGGCACGCGTGACCTTTGATGCTTGAGAATTTTTATATTGCATTATTGTACACGGGAGAATGAGAAGAATGAATATAAATAGAATGTGATGAGACAAACACGTGTATTAATGCAAATTATCAAAGAAAAAAATGCCAATTATTGAAGTCACTTGTTAATGTCGAAGTAAACTGCTTCCTTTTTCCTTCATCATTTATTTTGCATGGATAGAATTTTTGTGATGGCTGTGAAATATGGAGTGATGATGAGACACTATTGGTGGGTACTTGAGGCAACTTTTATTAATACACAAGAAGTTAGTGTTTGAGAAAATTACTCAAGGGATCCTCTGATTAAAGAGTCTGATTGGCTTCTTGAAACAAGCGTAAGCATGGGGTTCTCAAGTGTATACTCGAGATTATTTTATCTCGGGTAATTTCCCTCTCTTTTTTTCAAATAATAAAATGTGGGATTTCATCGCTTCTCTCCTATCATATCAGAGAAAAAATATAATTTCGTTGTGTTTAATTGCCTTTCCAAAAATGTGGTTTTATTATTCACTGAAATTCTGTTGCTTCAAGATAATAATGTCGCTTCGCAGTTTACGACAGCGCGAAAACAACTTCCCGGTTTTTTTATAAAGAACGTCGACTTTTTGGAAGTAATAATAGAGTGCCATTCTTTTATGAATGTTGTGACCGTTTTTCGTAATTTTCAGAATTTTTCAAACAAAGAGAACGGAAATGGTGAAATTTTTTGTCTATTTTTTCGCGGGAAACTTTAAATAAATCACATTCTTACGGAAATTTCGTTAATTTGAATTCTCAATAACGAAATTCCTTGGAATTCTAGTAAGAATGTGATTTGTTCAAAATCTCGACAATTTCGGAATTCGACATGGGAAATTAAAAAAAATAATTAACAATTAATGAAAGGTGTAAATTTCGGTTCAATTATTGAATTGCCTTGAATTTTATTTAAAATTTGGAATTTCATAATCATCTCTTCATTAAAACAAATTCAATGTCACGCTTTTGAAAATCAGCATCAGATTGTCCATGAAATTTCAATTGTTTTTTCAACCTTGTGTCATTTTCCTACGTTTCAGGTTCTCTTTGGCATTTTCTTCAGGAGATATTCTTTATATTTCTAGACTTGAAAAAAAATTGAAAAATCAATGTCAATATGTACATTGGATTTAAGAACCTCAATTTTAATTCGAGTGAAGATAAAATTATCTTTGGAATTTCATGTTTTATTTAAAATTCAAGAACGATTCTATTTTCAATATTCAGTGATGATTGGAATTTCAATAGGCAAACTGAATTCTCAGATACGATTAAAAAATTGAATAATATGGCAAAGTGGAACTTCTTTGGACAAGATGAAGTTCAACAATTTTTATTTTTATTCCGTAGCCTAAAAGAGGAGCTTTAAAACGAATCGTTGAATTTCACTTTGTCGATCTCGAGTTATTAACGACTAGTCAAATAGGAAGTTGATAAAAATTGGTCATATCTCCATCAAAAATTATGAAAAAATTCTGATATTTTGTGAGCATGTGGAGTAATTCCAAAAACGGTTTTCCATGAAAATATCATAATTATTAGAAGATTTCTCTTCAACAAATAAATGTCTTTTTCAATAAATAAAAAGATCCGCCTAATAATTATGTAATTTTCATCCAAAATCGTGTGTAAAATTACTCTGTATACCCAAAACATTTCCGAATTTTTCCACCACTTTCGACAAAGACATGATCAATTTTTTATTTCTATAAAAATAATCAATTGGGATTCATCAATTTCTCCAAATTGGCTTCTACCATTTTTTCAGTCCCTCAAAATCCTCAAACGATCTCAGAAAAAATTATCTATCTCTCACAGATTCCTAGATATTTCTGAAAACCCGCTCAAACAATTTTTCACCGCTCCATCATCACTTTTCCGAATATCTCAGCAAGAATAGAATATTATATAATTTCTCTAGTTTCCCCCGAGACCGCCGCAATTCTCGAAAACCCTCCGAATTAAATAACTAAAAAATTCCACAAATTCATAAATAAACAATTACCATCGCACGATGATACAGTGTTATCATGAAATAATAATGAATGAACTTAATGATTACAGTGGTAACGGGAGGCCGCCAGTGTGCAGTAGCAAACCACCACTACCCCCATTACCACCCCAGGGTTTTCGCGCTTGTGCAGCAAATCCAAGGGCGACGCCGGGCGTCGGCAATACGCGCAGGCGTGCGACAACCGACCTGGGTAACCCAGCTGCCATCGAGATGGCGAAAGCTCGCGCGATGCAACACCAGCAGAACTATCACAATAATCATCACCAATTTAATCAGGTGGTGCAGCACATTGATGGTCATCAAGAGGAGCGCCCTGTCGGCCTCCTCGAGACCAATTTAGACGACGATACGATTAATGTTGATAATAAATTATTGAACGAGACGGAGGAGCCTGATAACTTAACTGGTGTGCGTGGTAGTACAACTGGATCCGGTAAGAAGACACGGAGTTTGTTAAATTTGAATCACACATTTCGTCAAGGCCGTGATAATATAACTGAGAACATAAGCGTACTGAGGGTGCCGCAATCATCTGGTAACAGTTGTAGAAATACGAGCGATCATAGTGATCATTCATCTGGCACGATTAATCAACGGCCCCACAAATCCATGGAGTTCCTCCTGGATAAGGAGAATCTTCATTTTATCAAGGTAAGATTTTTCCCTTTTTCCGTCCTTTCATTTTGTAAATGAGTGGTTTTAAATTGTTCATTTAGTACTGTGAATTATCGGAGAAATGACAAACTCAAAGTTGAATAGTAGGTGACCCTGAGATTTTTAAAGTTACGAGTAGAGGAAGCTGATTCGATCGTACTCTGGGGGGAAACACAATTGGATCAGTTTCAAGGGAGTAAGGGCGGGAAAAGGGGGAGAGAATCAGTGATAGTAGGTCGCTGAGGGGCAGAGAAGGTGAATGGAGGGATGGGGCAAATGGAGTATCATTCGTGTCATTGAGGACGGCTTTTTTTTTAACGGAAAGAGTGAAATCGTTTTGGAGAATGCGCGCACATCTGTGTTTCGTAAATTGGGTTTTTTTTATTTTACGTGGATACATGATAACGAGTAATCAATGATGATCAGTGAATCGGTTTTAGTGTAGAAATTGGGCTGGAGAGATTGGAAAATCGAGGGACAGATGGAAGAATGATGAAAGAGAGGAAATTGGGAGGAAATTGAAGGAAAAATTTTGCTTTAGGGACAATTTCTTGTACTAATCGGAAAATTAAAGGGAGATGATGTATTTCAAGGACAAATTCTCACTATGAATTTATTAGCAGAGCAATGATATTCATTTGTAGCTGAGCGTGAAGTCAATAGCAAGGTCAAATTGTCTAGAGAATGTCAGTGAATATTGGAGTAAGAAATTTTTTAACTCATTCGATATTCTTGATATCAAGGAAATTATGAAGTTGCCAATGATGGACGTTGGATTATTGACAACTAAGTTATGCGGGCGCATGTCATGCATGTCAATAACTTCCGTCGGATGTCACTTCCGTTATTGGTCACCGACACCTTGACCTCGAAATTTGACAATTTCTTTTCCTTAACTAACTCATTGATTGAGTAAAAAATTGGTGGAAAATCCGTTCCTCGTTACTTCGCAGATATCTTCGGAGCGAGTAGGTTTTGAGGAAAATTTGTAGAGACCTTTTTTGTAGAGCGGAAATAGAGCTACAAAAAAGGTTTCTATAAAAATTTCGCTATCTTTCTTAAATTCCGAGATAAATCGCAAAAACTCCGAAACGGAATTGGGGAAAAAAATTGGAAAAAAAAGTTGAATGTTTTTTGGATATTCTTTTGCAAATATCTTCGAAACGATTGGGTTTACGGAAAATTCTCGAGAGACCTTTTTTGTAGAGAATTTTCCGCTCTACAAAAAAGGTTTCTTGGAAAATTCTCCCAAGTCCCATCGTTTCCGAGATACGTTCAAGAGAAGCCGCACGTGATTCTAAGTTTTATCCTCTTTACTTCATTCCTGAATTATGAAGAATATTTCTTGGCGCTTTCATTTTAATTATTGGGATTGGGATAGTCGGGGATACTTCGAAGGGTAGGAATTACCGAAGATATACAACTTGAATCTCAACGACGAGTGCATCGAGTGAAATATCTCTCGGCCGTTGTCGTGTCGAGATCAATAGTTTGAACGTGGCATATAACCACGAGTATATAGCTAAGGATATACAAGATAGCGTGCTTTTGCGCTTGTGGCGATCTACAATCTCTCAATTGCCCTGAGAAATCTTCTGCGGTTTCATCACATTCGATCTTCATGTTTTTTCTAAATAATCTGTGTCAATCACTTTCATTTTTTGAATTTCGAAAAATTCTTTCACGTTATTTATCGTGGAACAAGGCAAACACAGAGATATGGCCCAATTTAATCGTGGAATTTCTTGTGTGTACCCTTGGCAAAAACCTGGAAACGACGTGGGAGTGCGCGCTACAGATAACGAACCTTCTATGCAAAGTGAACTCCATTCATACTCAGGAAAACATGAATACATTCAACATGATGGAATTTCAATGGACACGAATTATTTTTAATGTTTATCATACAATTTCTTTTTCAACTTCAATGCAAACTTTCTAAGAATTATACAGTGAGTGATTTTTTTCGGATTTATCAATTTTATTTTGTTGAAAGACTCATGAATTTTATGGTAAAGGATTGTTTAATGCAATCCGGGATTTTTGGGAAATTAATTCTTCAAAAATATCGCGGAATCTAATGGAGATACGACATTTTTCGTGAAGACTATTTTTGAAGGACGTGCTCCGCTCTACAAAAAAGGTTTTCATAAAAATTTCTGTATCGTTTAGATTCCGAGATATTTTACAATAAAAAAAATTAGATGAAATTATGGAAAAAGATAAGTCACAAAAATTTGCTGTGGATTCTTTAGCGAATATCTTTCCAAAGAATGGACTTACGAAAAAAACTGAAGTAATCTTTTTTGTTGAGAATTTCGTGGGCTACAATAAACTTCCCATGATAAATTTTTCTAAACCTCATTGTTTCCGAAATTTCCAAAATAACCATAAAATATTTAAAATCCTGAATTCTTCTAGTTTTAATTCTTCACTTCTGCATTAATTTAAAAAAAAATTAATTGATTCAAAAAATATTGATGCATCATTCTAAAAATTGTCTCAGCAGAAAATTCCGTGTTTCAAAAATTATGTTTAAAAAATCCATCAATTTCACCATCAGAAGAACATTTTTATCTTCTCTATGGAGAAAAATGCCCTCGAATTTATTTACCGCAAAAATATTCCGCGAAATTTAATAAAAAATCATGACTTATTCATAAGTGAATTTTAAAAATTCAGTGACTGAAATAAATGAAAATTTCAATTTTTAAATGAAAAAAAAAAACGGTTTTAGTTTACCGAGAAGTATTCACTCGTGAAAAAATTATTCATCGTCACATTCTGCGCAAGTGTAGCACACAAAAATGCTTTATTATGTCCATTGTATCCGGGACAACCCAATCTGCATTATTACATTAAAAAAAGAGCCGTGCAATGATAACTACATCGATAAATTCTCCAAACTTAACAAACTTACATGTTGTTTCATGTTTTTATTTGTCTATAGTGTTATAAATTCCATATTTATTCCTTTGTAATGTACATTCCGACCTTCAAATAACCGTCGCAAACTATCGCGAAAAAGTGCTTTATTTTGCAAGGCGTAACCCCGGCAACGGGTACAGAGCCACCTGGAGTGTTACCACAATTTTTTCCACCAATTTTATTCCTTTTTTCATCTATAGAATTTGACAAGTGTAACATATTGGGTAACTAGAGTCCATTCGTCTATTGCCAGTCAATTTTAACCACATTTTTCATATTCATTTCACTGTCTCCCTCTTTTTTGTTCTCTTTTTCATCGGTTTACTAAGCAAATGTCACGATGTTTGTATAGCTGCGATCGTTCAATATATCAGTCGGTAGTCGATTCCCCTTTTTTCAATTTTTTTTATTACTTCAATCGGAAAAAAATAATTTCAACAGTTACTTCATCGTATCCAGTGTGATAACATTTTTTTTACTCGTCAATTCCAATGTTTGCTGACCAATAATTCGGCATTGAGTGTAAATGATAACGGTAGGATTTTCCATTTTTTTTTTCAATTCCTGGAAGGGAATTTAGTGAGGAAAGTGTCATTCAGTGCTGAAGTGATGAAGAAGGGTGGATTTGGAAATTATGCGGGCATTATCTCGTGGATACCTCGGAAACGGTGAGGTTTACGAGAATTTGTCAGGAGACCTTTTTTGTAGGGAATTAAATTATCTTCAAAAAACGTCTCTTGTGATTTTTCTCTAAACCCACTCTTTCCGGAGATAATTGCAAATGAATACGAAACAAATTTATTTGACTTATTTCCACAACTTTACTTAGCATAATTAGTTAATGAATAATTTCCAGTGATAATGCGGTTTAATTTGTGTAGTTGGCTTTCTTTATTAGTTAAAATTTTGAGCAATTAAGCACACCACAATGTGAAACATTAAACGTACATGACATTATTAATTCCAATTTCAATGATTAAATGTCTCAGTGTTTTAACTTAAACTTCTCATTTTATTGTGGCTTATTAATAAAATACGAGACACAGTGGATTCTATTATGCTTTGTAGATAGCACGGTTCTTCTTCAGCCAGATGCGCACAACGATGCACACGAGGGCTTCTTTTTTATATAGATTACTTTTTTTTTAATTTTATTTTCCATCTGATCTCTTCGTGGAATTCTACCTTCTGTTGTACGTTATTTACATCGCTTAATGTCAAGGTTCACGGTTACACATGATATTAATTCTAATTACTATAAACAATTTTTTTTAGTAGAATTAAATCATTATGTTGAAAAATAAACGAGGAAAAATGATTAGTGAAGAAGTGGAAATGAATGATTCGATTCTGGAGTTTATTTGGAAATTAATGTATTGTATTACTTCTTTCTTGAATTTTTCTTTCAAACGACTATGAAATTGTTGGAATTTTAAAATTTTCCTAATTTCGTTGCAAAGCAATTAATTTAAAACCATCTGGTGTTATTTTTTCGCTTGGCGTTCTTTTCTCTTCTTTTTCAACTCTGTTCCCTTTGCGTACTCACCGGAAACAATTCTAAAACTAGGCATCTTGCCAACTCTCTCCCTTCAACCCTTCTTTCTATTCTCCTTTTTCCCCATTGATTCGAGTGCACAATTGTGCAGAATCGTGCTCATGGGACTGCTTCGAAAAATTGCAAGAAAATTTCAACTTCACAGATTGGAGTTTCAAGTTGGCACTTTGCAGTAACAATTTTATTCGTGATGAGAAAAAAAAATCAGATGGAATATTCAGTGAAGTGGTAAAACGGTTCGTATCGATTCCGCTGGATGCGGCCAAAAATTTTACGTAGATTATTTTGTGAATATCTCGGAAACTATTGAGTTTCGGAAATTCGTCAAAAAACCTTTTCCGTAGCCCTTGAAATTCTCTACAAAAAAGCTCACTTAACATTTTCCTCTTAACCCACTCGTTCCGAAAATATTCGCAAAAGAGCGTACAACAAATTTTTCAACATCTTCACTGGAGTTTTCTGGAAATATCTCGGAAACTGGGAGAGATAGAAATTTTTTCATAAAACCTTTTTTGTACAGCAGAATGAGACCTACAAAAAAGGTCCCCATGAAAAATCCCCTATCTCCCCTAGATTCCTAGATATTCCCCATTTTAGTCCAACCGCAATATCAATTACGGAAAGTGAAACTTTTGTTTAAAAATTACATTTTAATAAAATTGCTTCAACAAGTCAAAGTAATGTGTTAAAAGCCATTTTATAACTTCAATATGGCTTCACGTGTGTTATTGATCGACACGTGACCACAATATCAATTACGAAAAGCGCGACACTTTTGTTTAAAAATTGCATTTTGATGAAATTGCTTCAACAAGTTAAAGTAATGTGTTTAAAAGCCATTTTATAACTTCTATGTGGCCTTACGTGTCTTATTGATCGACACGTGGATATCATCTACGTCTCTGGAGCTTTCAACTCAGCTTGCATGTAGTCGTTTGCACTTTTCACTCTGCTACAAACTAAAAATTACCCACACACGAACAAACTGGTGAGATGTATTCACGTTTTACATACAGAAATGTGAATATGTGCAGTGTCCATTATAGTTAACATCCTGAGGTAGCTGGAGGATACTATCATTTGTATTGATGATAGACGTGACACACTGCGGTAAGAGCCTTCCAATTTTCCGGTCCTCTGCAATATTCTCTCAAGGTCTTTCATAAGAATTTCATAAAGAGTATCTCTCCGTCAGTATTCATCCAGGGAAAAAATTCAAGTTTCACTCACGACATTTTTTCGCAACTCCCACGCTTTGGAAAATAAAATTTTACAACTAGAAAATTTCACCCGCAATTACGAAAGACTGAAGATATAATTTTATAATTGAAATCTTGTTTTATGGAATTAAAATACCAATTTATTATTGATGAAAAAAATTTTAATAGCCAGAATTATCAGTCGTTTCATCATTTAATGAATTTTTGAGATTTTAATGAATTCATTTAATTACTTGCGATAAATATTGACAGGGAATTACAGGAAGCATAAAGATTAGAGGAATATCGTTGAAATATTTATTGAATAAAAACGTATTTTCGCCAAAAAATATATTTCTCAGTTTTTTGAAAATATCTCGGAAATTAAGGGAGATAGAAAATTTTTTGTCATAACCTTTTTTGTTGCTCTTGCCTTCCTCTACAAAAAAGGTCTCTACATAATTTTCTCCATCTCCCATAGATTCCGAGATATTCTCAAAAAACGCTAAAATCCACGGAAATTCGTGCTGCGCAAAAATACAAAATTCTCAACAATTGCCGCACGTTGCGAAACGTTCCACTACCATTTACAGGCTAACATTTAATGTATTCAACATTTACCGGAAGTTGAAGTGCGTGCCGTTTAGATGATTGGGGGTAGAGGCAATTCACCTCTCATTTTAAAATAAACTATTTATCCTCCAGTTACCCTGTGGCAGTAGTAACCCGTTACGTGTACGCAAGTTTAATAAATAAAATAAAATAAAGAGTTTAACGTTTTAACTGTGACTTAAATTGG
>JABSMS010000657.1:0-17893 GCA_018902275.1 Aleiodes sp. PSUC_FEM 10030003
GATCCCCTCAAATCTTGACGAAAAATTCGAATTTTCCAAGAAATAAAAAAAATTAATTGTCACACATGTATTTTAACTAAAATTTCCTCAGCTTTTCAATGGAATCATCAAAAAATCTCTGTCTCAAACCGTTGAATTCGAATGTCCATTTTACCCTCCCTTCCCCTATTTATTGAATGAACAATAATATTTTTTTAAATGAAATACGTATAGCGTGTTAAGTGTAAAATGAAAGGGATGCAGGAAGAGACGTTACCATAGTGGGTAGATCGATACGCATTTCTCTCCTCTACAATTGTGCATGGGTAGAAGTGAGCACTTTTCACTTGCTTATTATTCATCGTGTGACGCGTCTCGGGTGAGACAAAATTACATCATTCACTTCAGTATCGATACGTACTGCGTTTAAATTCGAAAAGTTCTTGCATTTTCCTGTTCAACTAAATTTAATAATTCAGTAATATAAATTTTCGATTTTATGAAGTCTAGAATTTTAAATTATTGTTGAAATTTTTATTTTTTTAGATTTCTTTTACGTAGTGAATGCGAAATGGTTTATTAATGGCGGCCAGAGGGAATAATTTGCATTAACGTGACAAATCGACGAGAGATACAATGTACAACGAAACTGTAGAGTTTCATTCTATTAAAATGTAATTATTGTGCGAATGAAATAATACAAACTGGGGAATTTTTTAATTCTTTTTTTTAACGCTTCATTCATCAATTGTTTACATGAAATTTGTGTGCGATAAATTTGAATTCATATTTTATTTCTTTGATAATAGCTAAATAAATGTATATTCCCCCTTCATTCCTTAATCAGAAAAGAACAATGTATTTCCATCGATAAAAATAAGTAAACAATGTACGGAATTTTTTGTAATCCATCATAAAATAGTGGAGAACGAACAATTCTTGTTCAAAAAAAAAATTGCCCCAGGTGCAAAGAGGTTTAAGGAACTCTTCGTGCGGTAAGATGAAGCTTGAGTTTGCAGTTTCCACGGTTAGTTTTCTTTTTTATTCTATCCAGTGCTCGTTAATGCCCGTCGATCGATTCGGGGTTGACTGAACGCAGAAACAAAGAAGAAAAACGAACAAATAATAAAAAGTTATAAGAATGAAAAAAATTGACAAGAAAAGAGAGCGAAGAAAAAAATTGAGAAGAATGAAATAGATTGTCAGAGAAATAAGCAAAGAATGTTCCGTCATCATTAAAAAATCTCTGAATTCTATAATTAATTGTCGTAATTCCCCAATGAATAATCTTCTCTCTATTATTTTCTTTGAAATTCTTTCTATAAAATCCATCGATCTCCAGAGATTGCCACCAGTAAAAGACGTCCATTAATAATCTCGCACTTAATTGAAAATCAATTTGCACCGAAGACCATCGACTTTATAATTCTTTTTCCTCCCACAGTATACTAGTTTCTATAATGTCATTGAAAATAAAATAACAAGGGAATAATTGGCTCTGCAGACAGAGTGGTCAATTTGACTTTTTTTTCTAATTTTTTACTTCAGTTCCCTTACCATTCAAAAAAGTTCCACAAACAGGCGAACATGATGAGGGATCTTCGATTTTCAATCTCCTTTCAGTTTCCAATTACTAAACTTTAATGACGTCACTTGACTTTTTCGCCAGTTAAACAGCTCACTCTGTTTACATCTTAATAACTACAACACTGCCACGAGTTCTTCACATAGTTTTATGCTCCTACAGTAACTTTAAATTGAATCTAATTGGTATTGAATATCTACTCCACTTCATTTCTCTTCTACTTTTAGAAACTTCACGATTATTGAGTTTTATTATACTACAATGAAAATTGTTTTCTCCAATTTATTTTATTTATAACTGAAAAAAATCGTACATATACACTTTTTAAATCAGTAAGTGAGGCGGAGTGGAAGAATTTCAGGGGACAACGAATTCAACGGTTAATTCAATAGACGAGGAAGCTGTCTGGCTGATGTGCCATTCAATCAGCAGCCCCTTTCATGTTTTCGGAACTACGGGCTGCAACCCCAAAAATTTGCATACAGAGGACCACATTCGTAATAAATGTTCGACAGTTTTCGAATAGGGGAAAAAATAATTGAAAGTTCGAGAGAAAAATCGGAAATTTATAACAATTCTTCGAAGACAATGAAATGATTATTTGTTATTAAGATGTATTTATACTTGAGGAATGGGTTAGTTTGAGAAATTGTTGGAGTAAAATTTTTAAGACTGTAAAAAGGTTGTCTTTATAATTTTTGGGAAATTCTGGAATATTTTAACAATATTTACTTGGAAATAGTAATTCGCGCGTTTCACACGCAACAAAACATCTCCGGTAATAAAATTCATGTGATAATAAATAATTCACAATTTTCTGTTTATTTCCTCGTTATTTTCTCCTGAAAAAGCTTTTAAATTTCATCCATGACACTTGACAGCGACAGTCTTCCACATAACCGGCATTTATATTTCCCCAGAGTAAAAACAAACAGACGCTACAATATCCCCTTCACTACTGAGTAATTGTATACATGAAGAATACGGAAAGAAGGGGAAGAGAAGCATAGAAAGGCCTGACTATTTTTTAGAGGGCCAGTCCGGTGTGTGACGCGTTGAGTGTGCAAACGACCTCGACCCTGCTCTTTCTCTCTTCCTCGCTCTCTCGCAATTCAGAGGATGCGCCCCTATGCACACACGTGCCAGTATCGAGAGTCGATTCACCGGTTTGAAGGGGCACCACAAGTGCAATAAAAATCCACGATAAAGAATAGAAAAAGTGGATGTATAAAACTGATACAAAAACTTTTCAAATATCGAGAGTTGATTGGATAATTTGCATTTCAATTTAATAAAAAATATTCATAGAATTCTGTTAAAATTACTCCGAAAAATAGCAAAAAAGTAAAGAATCGAAATGTACGAGAAAAAAATACTGAGAAAAAAAAATTACACAATTCTTTTTATCTTATTTGTCACAAGTCACTTGAATTTGTCAGAAAATTTACGTGGAAGCATTTTTTTTGGGACTACAATGAAACATTTGCAAGCAAATGTTTAACCATGAGATGCCAAGTAGTTAGATAAAAATGTGTGGTGGCCCAGAGAGTTTGGCCAACCCGCAGCGCGACGAGGGCACGACTGCCTCACAAAACCCTCGTGTACCCTCTGCCCCGCGCAGACGATTACACTCTGTCGGATTCGCTGCACTCTATCCTACTCGCACAAATGGCTACCCGCCATCTAGTTCACCCACTCACTCAGCAGCCAAAGGGGGAGGGTGAATTTCCACCCCTACTTGGGAGAGAAAGCGAGAGAGAGAGATATCGAGACTACGGCGATGAGAGGAGAAAGGGGAATATCCACCGCGCATCAGCCCCCTCTCTATCTGTTCTCGAATGGCAAGAGGAGAGCCAACTACCCCTCCGTGTATCTTCGCGCTTTCTTGTATTCCTACCTCACTCTCACTCACAATCAACTCCTTTATATTTTTTCCTCTTTCTTATATCTTTGTCCTTTCATACATCTTCTTTTTTACTACACCAAACCCCATCGACTTGCGTCTCTTTTTTCCCGTTTTTATTCCTTCCTTTATTTTTTCTACTCAATTTTTTTCTCCACGTTTTTTTTATTCTACGCGCCTTTCATCTTCGTAATTTTGGTTGCAATGCATAATTCACCTCGAGAACTCGCCCTTCAGAATTTTTACGTCAAAGTTTTGCGACAGCTTTGTAGAAAATAGCTTACATTAGCAAAGAAGAGAAATTTCAAAATTACGAGATGAAAAAATGTCAAGTTAAGATGTGTTGTGTGAATACATAATTCCGTTGGAACTAGGTTTCGTAAAAAAACATGTAAAAGTATGAAGAAAAACATTGCATAAAATCGCGTAATTTCTGGAAATCTTCAACGCTATTAAATTTAATGACTCACATTATTTATGATACGACGGAAAATAATTGGATGAGATGAAATTGGAGCATCAGAATTACGCCTGAGAGTGACCCGAGACAAACGAGAAAATAGTAAAGCTCACGGCTTTACTAAAGCCACTACTGTCGCCGTATAAGAAAAAACTATCCACACTGTCATGGAGCTTAGCCAAGTCGCCTAAAACTTGGTACATGTACTAGCATATTACTTACTATGAGCAATTCATTATATCGCCAGTAGTCGACTTTATGACGCCACATTTCGAATATCTGTCCTTGGGCAGTTCACCATGGAACATCTCCAAACCAAAATACTAGTAGCCACTGAAGGCAACGAGAATAATGAAATATAGAATTATTTGTGCTCCAGTTTGCATTGTGACATTCTCAAGAAATAAATAACGAATCCCTTTGGCATTGGAGTGGTCAGAACATAGTTATCTTGAGGAGCCATACTGTCTCTGTACAATACGAGTGACATTGTTATATTTCTTACAGTCTGCAAAAATTTTCATCCAGAACATTCGACATTTTTATATTGGCCAAGATATCCGGATTCTGCAAAGCAGCAATTGGGTAGACTTTTATATCATCCCAAGGACTATCGGATGACCTCACACAGTGTACCGGCCACTCTCCAACCATTGGTTATTAGATATCACAGAAGATAGATGCTCGCTCGTGTAGACCCCCCAAGGGTACAACGAAATTATCCACACCACACCTCGCATCCTCACCAATCCACCCATACTATCATCAGTGTTATTTAATACTGTCCCGCTCTCTTTCTCTATCTCTATACATTCTCATTCCAGGTAGGATATCGATAATGGCTTAATTATGGCGACAAGCACGTATGTGCAGGGCTTGCACTCTACGAGAATGTGTGTTGGCAATCTCATTTGTGGATTCGAAGGAGTGGCTATAGTCCAACCTTCCTATTAACCACCCTCACTGGTCACCTGCATCGGTACGTGGAGCTTTCTACAGTGGTGGATACATTATTCACTGCGCCCTTATCAACGTTCATCGGCAGAAAATTTTGAAATAATTAACTCTGTGATAATCTAATTCTTTGTCAGTTAAAATTTTACTCGTTAAACCATTATTCATGATAAAATAACATGAGATGAACATCTGGAGAAAAGAAAGAAATGGCTTGCATGAAATGTTTGAACAGTTTTTTTTCTTCAGAATTACCGTTATACTCCTTTTAAATTTTTTGTGACTTTTCTAGAGACATTTGTTTGGCAAACTTCCTAACCAGGGACAATTTAGAATCGATGATACTTTTTCAGGGTTACAGGGGCTCTGATAACGGCAACAGAGACAGTAGGTGGAGCAGTGTTGTAATCGAGGTAGGTTAGTGTATGCCCGGACAAGGGTGGTATAGGAATCCCGGCCGTGTGGCGGAAGTAACGCTCTACGGATACGATGTATGGCTCTGGCTTAAGTTATTTATAGTCCCGAGACACCTTCACCCCCTCTTTCTCCTCTTCACTACCCTAACCAGTTACACCCCCTTGGTGCAACGTTCTCGGTTGGAAAGAGTCTCAACTATGCGGAACCATCCACTCACTCTTGGAATCCCTGGAATCGTCGCGAGTCCATCGGAACACTGGAAAAGCCGAGCTTTTATTTTTTATTATTTTTAACTTGTTTCCTTACTTGCCACTCGTGTTTCTTCATGAGAAAAGAACTTTGCTCTTCAACTCCTAAAACACCTAGAGGAAGAGACTTGGAATTTTTGTGGATTACCTAAGGGAGAGGCTAGAATGGAGTGAAGTCACTGCCACGGGGGATTTAGATTCTAGAAAGAAAGTAGAGGGACTTTTCTCCTGTTTACTTTTTGAAGAAAGAAGGTTTCAGAATAAAAATAAAAGAACGAAAAAAGTGACATATTGTACACTTCTTTGCACTCTGGTCAAAGCCGATTGACTGTTAGAGTAGGAGAAACTACTCTAAAGCATTGCCTGACAAACGTCAATATACGGGGGAGAACAAATGTTTGACGATAAAGCAGAATCGTTGAGAGTATACATTGAATTTAATTTCACATGTCACACAAATATTCATGTAGAACGAGTTAACAGTTGAGGTCTGAAAGGGCTGAAGAATTCTCCCAACGGGATAATGCAAGAGTGCAGAAGTCAGAGAGGGGGTATAGGATAGTGTAAGTAAAGTTACCGTGGCGCTATGCCATGGATAAGGGATGAGAAGTAATGGCATGAGGAAACTCGACGGTGCGATAGGTCGCCGGATAAAGTTATGGCTCGTACACAACGTACGCCAGGTTCTGCCGGCTGTCTACCTCATACTACTCTTCAATTCTCCTCTTGCCTGCGCTCTCCTCTGCCTCTACCTTTCCTGGTGTTATCTTTTGTTGGTGCGCCCTCTTTCGGTAGCGTCATTGAGTCAACGTACGATGTAGCGCCAGGATAGTAAGTGGTGTTTGCCTTGATACGAGCAATCCGATCTCGAGTCATTTTTCATTTTTTTTCTTTTTCCCCTCTTGAGAATTTCCTGAGGATGTGTTATGTTTTCCGGTTGTGTAAAAAAACATTTAGGTTAAGGGGTCAGAGATATTCAATGCTCTTTGAAAGGAGGCTTTATCAAATTTCAACTATTTTCGCAACTGGAGAGACTAAGTTAACATGGAATCTAAGCTGTTTAGATTAAATGCATGTCTGGGTGAATGCTAATGCATGTTTTGAAGTTGGGGACCCTTGAAAACAATGAATTCACTGGTTATTGAAACAATATATCTGGAAATAATGGGATATTTAGTTTGCAAACTCTAAGATAACATTGGAACTTTCCCATAATTAATTATTGAGGTGGTTCCTGACTGAATTAGAGTTCGGGTGCGGCGATGGTAGAGAATAGTACCAATATCTTGCAAAAAGGGTGAGGAAGAGAGAGGGAGAGAGAACTGGAATGAACCGGAAGCACTAGGATTTTGGCTTCAACGTTCTCGACTCGATCTACTCATTGTCGTGGGAGGATAGCAAGTGCTCGTTAAATCAACATAGTTTAATCCCTCGTCGAATCGCGAAATCCATTCGAAATTCAAGATTCACGATTTGGAGTAATCCTGGGCGATTGCAAATAGGTATTACCTTCAATTTCCAATAAAATGATAAAGTGTTATTCAGAATAACGAGCTCAGCTCAATTACCGTCCTAAGAACTTCATTGCATTTCATAAACCATACAAGTTTGCATCAGAGATATAGCAAATGAATTGCACCAAATGTGGGTAAAACAAAATTCTTACCTTGAATGTACAGCGCAACCATGTGGTCCAATGGGATAACCGGTCCTCGGTGGTGTATATCGCAAGGGTTGCACCGAATCATGACTGTTACTCGAGGGGTAGTTGTTGTTGCAATTGCTCAGAGGACCGCGTAGACTGCCCGGTAGATGGCAAGGTGCCACTGTGTGATCACTGAAACATCGACAGGAAGATTTTCATGATTAGATAATACGAAAATTACCAGCTTCGCAAAGCACACCAGAAGTCTCTGTACCGACAGGTGAAAATGCAGTTTTCTACCCCTAAGGCTTCTGCTGTATTTTGGGGTAAAACAGATTCCCTCACTCTGTTGATAATGCCGCAGTAATAGCAGAGATTATTTCTAATCTCTAGAAAAAAAAAACTATTAAAAATTCTTTTCATCAAAAGAGGTTTTAGAAACTTTGATAATGAAGAGGAATTGAGTCAGTGATAATTGGTGAGTGATAAGAGTCCTCGAGGCAATCAGGCCGACAAACGTTAGAGTTTGTTTCTTATCATCGTTTTATAATCACAGTTTTAAAACGGATGCGAGGGAGATTACAGGGTCGAGCAGGTAGATAAAAAGATATACAGGAGTGTCCCTTTTATTATCCAATAAACAAAGAGCTGAATAGAAACTATTTTTTTTTCTCACGTTCATGTAAAATCAGTGAGAAAATATTTGTATTGACAACAGTAAACGTTTTATTTATTATAATCCATTAATTCACCAGTTAATTGGATGAATAAACTCTGCAGAACTACACAAAATTTGTCAGCAATTAGAGTTTATTCCTCTAGCTAAATTATGTATGAAATCCGTGCGTTAAATTATCGTGTTACAACTGTGTAAACTCTTCAAATAAATGAAGGAACAATTTTTAATTATCCCAATTATAGAAATGAAGGGACGTGTTTTCCTGTTTTGATTCGTGTCTCACCTGTTCGTAATTATGTATGTCGGGAAAAGGAAAGCGACGAATACTTCCGGTTTTTTTAGCAACAGCTGTGTGTCACTGGTTACCTTAATGCCATTATAAACATATATATATATAGATCATCGCCCGAAAACCGTTCGAAATACCCGAAGGGCAAGAATTTCAGTTGCTCACGTTGTTTCAACATAGAATTCGTGACAAAAAGCATTGTTTGAAGGTAGGATGAGCCAGACGAATGTAGCACGCTGCGTCGACTTGACGTTTCCGGTCTCACGACCTTCACCGTTCGTTGTAATCTCGACAGTTTCAACAATCTGACTGTATCCAATTACAATAATTACAAAAAAAAGAAAAAAAAATCAAATGGCCGATTAAGGATCATTAGAATTCATATTTGAGTGCATAATTGCATTGATTGAATTTCTCTCAATTACTGTAACTAGAACATTTGCATTGTATTTTGTAATTAATATTACGATGTAAAATGTAACAATGCCAGTAGGACACTGTTTACGCCGACAGAGCATATTATATCATAACCAGTGTACAACAAAAGAGGAGAGTAACTCACCGCAGTTGGAAACATAGGATGAGAAACCGCGCAACAAAAGAGAGAGATTTTACTATGAACAAAATTCCAGTTGAACATTGGCAAAAGTAGACCCAAGAGATATGAAAATTTGTGGCTCTATGAATGGTAAATACGCAGTGGATTTTTGAATTGCGTTGGAAGAGATAGAAAGGTATTTGGAAAATCACCAGTCATAGGAAGATTGTGTCGGTGATAATTCAAAGCAGGGGGGAAGAGAGAGAGGTGGACATGACACGAAGCGTTTGCCACTGCACGTCAATATGTCTCGCATTAATTGTTCGTCAATTTCTCCAATTTTCATTAAACGATAGACGAATCAATTCAATCCACAAATTGAATTCATACATGTTCAATAAAGTGAAACACATATGTTTAATCTAGTCGGATTAAATGGAAAATTCGATTTTTCAAATATTTCCATTTTAAATTGATTGAACTTTTATTAAATATTTTGTTAGAAATTTCATCAATTTGAAAGCTTATTCGAAGGGATTGAATGCAAATAGCGAAAATTCGGTAGAAACTTTTTCAATGAAAAAGATTCTCCTCTGATTCGATAAATTCAATTTTGTTTGAAAATTTTCATGGTACATTTACCAATTTCCGAGTGAATGCATCATAAGAAAAAACCGCCGAGAATGGATGAACATAAATATTCGTACTGGTGAATGAAAGAGCCATTGCTAATGATTGATGATAATAAACAAAGTTGCATAGATGATATGCAAGTGTTGCTTTTCATTGCGTTCCAATCGGCAGCTGAGCCAACAAGTTTGAGGACGTTGGCACGAGGAGGCAGATGTCATGCTCGTGAAATCGCCGGCGCGTCTACGTGCCGGCGACGCCCGCAAGATAAGATATAATACGCGAGAAGTGTGAAACTTTAAGAACAATGTAATTCTTCGTATTTTGTGTGAAAAAGAATGGAAATTACAGGACAAATACTTGTTACATGATGACCACAAAATGAATAAAAAATAAATTCAATTTGATGATAATGGTTTCAAAGAATCTTACCTAAGACAGTTAGTGGTTTTGAAGCTAACCATTTTACACTTAGTTTTGAAGAATAGATAAATCCAAGACACTTGTTATGACGAAGCCACAGAACATTTTAAGAGTAATAATAAATCACAACACTTTAATGGAAATTAAAAATTAAAAGGAAAGAAAAAACGAATAATAAGGGGTAACTGCTATAAATAAACAAACACCTTCATGTTTAACAAGTAAAAAGGTCAGGCGGAGCAGCTCTGATAGTCCGGCCAGCTGCGCGTTTCCGGAGCGACTGACTACCAGCCACGCTTCGTGTCGCCGACACTCCCACCCTCTCTTGTTTTTCGTTTTTTCTCCATTTTTTCCGTCGTCATTTCTCTCCTTCCTTTTCTTTTCATTTTGAATTCAAACCATTGCATCACTCTCACACCACCGTTTATCCTCGACCTATCAGTTGGCTTTCGTTGCACACCTGAAACCCTTTATATCCACCGTTCATCCGTGTCAACTAGCCATAGTTCAATAATTTTACCCCTCATAAAATACTATTTTTCACTTCTTCAAATGTAATTTTTTTTTTTCGCTTTCGAAGGAAAAATTCACCTGAACGAGAGACTCTCGCCTTTTCTAGGTTGAACAGGTGATTGTTGGGGTTTTCGTTTCTTATTTTTTTTCTCTTCAGCTTTTGTGTGATGGTTCTTTGTGTTTTCGGGCGAGACTCTACCTGAGATGAGGAGATGGGTTTCGTTCAGGTAAGTTGGAAAATTCCGGGCGGAACGTTGATTTACGATAAGTGAAGATATTTTCTCTTCAATGGTCTGTGGACGTGAAGTAATATTTGTCGTTTTTTTTGTTCCATCCAATGTATTCATTTATTCAAATAAATTCGAAATTATGTTCGTTGGAGATATTTCTTTTGCTAGTGATACAGAAGAAAAAGTACGTCTTTTTTTATTCGCTTCTCTTGTGCACTCGATTTGAACGATAAAAGGGAATTTCAAAGAGAGTTGAAATGTGCTCGGGGAAATTCATTTGCAATAATGTTGAAGGGGTTTCCATTAAAAACTTTGAAAAAATTCGTAGAAAAAGAAATTTTCTGGGTTACACGATGGAAAATATCCTATTTAACGTTTTTTCTTCTTCAACAAGTCTTTTCAAAAACTTTTAGCCATTTGAATTTTTGCCTTATTAATTTCTCAGTGAACTAATTTCATAGACAAACTGGCAGACGAGTTTCCAAGAGGTCTTTGAATGAGTCTGAAAAACTTCAATGAAGACAGTACACCTTTCTGAAAGCCATTGTGCTTGCCTCAATTCATTCAACTCAATCATGAAAAACTCGAGCAGACCTGCGCACACATTTCTATGAATTTTTTCTTTCTCAAATTGCAAAAGACTTAAAAAAATCAATCTGTTTCACCCTGTGGAAGTAGAATAATACATAAATTTTTAAAACAAAAGAAAAGGAAGTAGAAAAATAGAGACGCAGAAGCCAAAATTCTCATCTGAGCCCAGCCAGTCTGAAAACTCTCGTTTATTTATTTTCCATTTTTCTATTTTCTAAAGGCTGGAACGACAAGCCCAGAGAATTTGCTCGCAACGTTGGAGGAATAAAAAAAAAATGGAGAAAATTAGAAAACAAATCGGTGCAGAGCAGTCTCGCACACGTATCGAAAAATAAATGAATAATAAAAAGAGTGAATGGATAAAATCCAGAAGCGAAAGCTATAGTAACGCTGGAAAAATCAATCATGAAAGGTAATCGAGATTGTATGAGATAAAATCTCAGCGTATTATTGGATTGATGATGGTAAAACTTCTTTTTCAACTACAAAAGAGTGAACGAAAATTGTGAAAAAAAATTATGATGAAAGAAAGTCATTCGAAGTTTTGATTTCGAATTAATTGAGCAAAAGTTCATCACTGCCATTTTCATTAAACGCTCATCACTAAAAGTTTTTCAGAATATTGATGAGTTTGGAAATTAAAATGATCATGTAATGAGCAAACTAAGAATGAGTGCACGTTTGCATAGAGAAATGTCGAAAGACCAGAAATCGATAAATGCGGTGGAAATGAAAAAAATGTTAGTGGAAATGAGAGAAGAAAAAAAAAAGAGAACATTGCAGTTTTTGTTCGAGTCGTTGGCCTCTCGCGAAGAAGACTAGACGCGCCCAAGCAAAAACTGCATGAGCCTAAGTTGAAGGGGGTTGGTATAGTATGAAAAGAGAAGAGTATGAGTGGGAAGCCGGATAACTCGAGAGTTTCGCGTAGAGGAGTGCCCAAGGGAAACTTTTCGAGGTTCCATTTTCCATGGATGCGAGTGCTGTGCACAAAAGAACGTCACTGAGAGTACAGTTGGTACCGAATGGTTGAAGAGTTTTGGTATATAGGAAGTTTGATAACTCTTTATGAAGGTACAATGTGAACTATATGACAATAGATTAATTTCAATGTCCTCAGCTGCTAGTCTAAACATAACACTTTCATGTAAGAATGTTCATTACTTTGAATGGCTTAAATATTTCCAAAACTAATAGAGTCAGGAATTTTCTTGTAAAACTCTTGCTTCGTAGATCTTATTCAGCACCACAAAGAACGATTCCCATGAAAATTTGTATATTTCGTTTGCATTCGGAGATTGTTTCCTCAATGAGAGAAGAATATAGTTCTAGTATCTGTGAAGCTATAGTCGAAGAAGATCTCAACACAAGAACCTAGTAATGATCACTATATATTTAGTAGTGTATGCTACAATTTATTGTGACAAAGACCTCAACAGTATCATTATTGTTAGGAGAACATCGGGAACTTCTCTCAGTGCTGAAATTCAACTCTCAAATAAGACCAACTTACAATGTTTACCTTTCCAGTAATGAATTGCTTCTAGGAGGTTTGCAATCAAAATTTGTTATAATTTTTCGCAATAAACGATGTTTGATTTTACAAAAGAATTGAAAGAAAACTTTTATAATTTTTCTCAGCTCATACATACATCCAGTTATTTACTTGGAAAAAACATGAAGCAGGATATATTCAACAAGGATTTCTGTAATCATCTTTGCAAATATTATTAATCTTCATGGAACTACAACGTTGCAGTAAAATATCCTACAACATTAATAAAGCGAATGGAATTCGTACCCAGTGAAATTTTACAGTACACTATGTGCCTAGGATACTCTTCTATACTTCGAAGCGTATACTTCTGAAGGAGCTAGTTGAAGTATGTCAGCAAAGAATGGGAAAAAAGATATAAAAGTTGAACCTGAAGACACACATGGAGTACAGGAAATATTGATTACATCGCTCGGATGAAACTTTGATGCAATATCTGTAGAATTTTGTATGAAAAAGTGGAAGAGAAAGGAGAGATTGAAGATACTTGAAACTTATATAGTAAGAAGGGATTTTTTAAGTTTTCTCCTTCCCTGAGAGATCCGCCATCTTACACAAAACGCGAACACCACCATCGAGTCTGCGGTTTAATTAGAAGCCCTATATTTAATACGTCACTGAGGGCTTTCTCTGCTATAGGGGAAAGGCATTTTCAACAAAAAGAGAGTGTTCCATGATAAACATATTGTCAAGGTAAAGCAACAAATGTTTCACATATGAAAGTCATTGTACATTAGCATTTCTTTTTTTCTCGACAATTTTCTTTTTTCAAAGAAAATAACGTGGTCACTCCGGAGGCTACTTTTTCAAAGAAATCGTTCGGCACGTGGCGACCGATCACCAGTGAAACTGCATGTTTTTTGGAAGCACGTGGCGAGCAAATGTCGTCAACTAGCCAAAGTATCATTTCCGAAAGCATTTGACTCGACTTTTTTTTTTCTTGTATTTGCCTGTCTCTCCTGAAGAGACAAGAAAGCATTTTCCAAGCGCCGCTTATTCCGGTTGATTTTCTTACTTTTTACTTCAGATGTTTCTCGACGGGAGAGTGAGAGAAACCACCCGAGTTTCCGGCAATTTTGCGCCAACGACGCCATTACCGGAGATGATTTACGAGACTCGGATGCAACGACGTGGCGGAGAGACACAGTAGAAGAGAAGACAAAAAAGAGAGATAAAGTGGATGAATAGAAAGAGAAAAACAATCCATTTCCATGAGTTCAATTTGCTAGAAAATTTTCAGTGATTTTGGATTTGAAGATGTGTAGTACTTCAGAAAGTTACAGTGGGGGATTGAATCCATTGGTGAAGGAGGATTCAAGTAGTTGCATTGAATTCAGACCATGATAAACTCAATTAACTCGAGTGGTACTGGAGACGAGTGAGGTGAACTGATTGAAATTCACGTGGTGCAGTTGCATAAAGAGCGTGACGGAATTGCATCCCGTGGAAGAGTTGAGGACACAATTATAGCACGTCATCTGTGAAATCTTTGTTCATTTGTGAAAACGCGTCATACAAATGTCAACATCGTATATATAGCATAGCAAATTCACATAATTCGGAACATTCAACATCCAACAATATATTTAGTTCAAAATTCCACGTGCAGATTCGATCGATTGTGTAATATGAATCATTAATTGAACCATTCATGACCGAATCGTAATTTAATTCGAAAATAATTGATCCGGATCTTCCAATTAAAATCCAGTTAATAATTCCTCCAGATAAATAATTTATTATCTATCTTCGTTAGCATGTAAATCGTTCGCGATCACATTAGTTTCGGAAGAATCAGAAATTGCTAAATTCTTGCGGTCAAAAATTGTGCAAATAGTTTCTCCCCGAACTTTCAAAGTACATATACAGCTTGAAGTGGTAACTTTTCGATGGCTTGGTTAACCGTACTCTAGAGCCCTTCATTGTGATGGAATCTGGACACGGACTTCCGATGGTTCTCTTCCCACTCACACAAATCTCCATTTCACTCTGCTTCAAACCATTTCCATTTCACACACTATCTTCCGAGGCAGAAGAGAGAAGAGGTTAGAATGTACTTCGTGACTATCGTGTATGTGTTACAGGGTACTAGTGGCAGTGGCATTTGTGGAGTTAGGTGCAGGGAGGGGTTGGCTTTAAACGCCCGGCTTGAGGATTTATCGGTGACATAAACTTTCGCCATTTGAGTCCCTCTGCATCTCTCCGTGCTGGAGGTCTTCGCACCCTTTCTGCCTTTTTTCATACGTCTTGAGCTATAGTATGGTAGTTCCACGAGAAATGATATAGTAAAACTAAAAGAGAAAAGAATCTATATGTATTCTTTCACATTACTGTGCAACATCATTTTGTATGCCAGATGCTTGCCAACTTTTACCTCCGGGAATATACCCGGAGTGGATGCAATTCTCATAGCTTGATGCCAATTTTGTATACGACTAAATTTGAAATGACGTTGACATTAAGCATCAGGAAATGAAATTGTCAAAAATCTCTATTCCAAATTCATCCTTTCGTTCCACTTCTTTCACCTACTCTCTTAAATTCAATTTTTTCTATCGTAAAGTAACGAATATACTGAAATCAACCAAAAAGAAATGCAGAGAACCAATTCAATCGCTTCGTTCAACTTTTTCAACATATACGTATACAGTGCAGCTGAAGATCCGCATGAGGAGAGCACGTCTCTCTAGACTTCTTCAATATTTTCACGTCTCGAAAAGTCAGCGACTCGTAAACTCTTACTATTCGCATCTTTTCCATTCTTTTTTCCTTTACTCCTCTCCCCAACTTTTTACCTCAGAATGCGCAGAAGTTTGCTCATGATCCTGCGATCCATCTCGATACCTAGTATATAGATTTTTCATGGGGCAGCAAAACGCGTGTGGTAAACATACTTTCATGATCTCGGATTTCTGAAGTTTTGCATTCCAATGCATTCTGCATTCGTGAACATGTTCACAAAAAACTATTCTAATTGTTTGATACGTAAGGGAAAAATAATGAAGGAGAACTAATTGGAGTATATTCTGAATATAATGGAGAATATTCTCAACACCCAAGACTTTTACGAAGGCAAATACAGTGAAAATTATCATGGAAAACGAAACATCACAATTCGTAATTTTAAACTCATAACTCTGTGCAAGCCAATCGGCTCTCGACTCGTTGAAAACATCAAACACCGTAGTACTTCCAGGAAACTGATAAACCTCCAACAAAGCTGGCAATATAAAACTCAGTATTATTCACAATACTGTTGAGTTCTGTGTCAAACAAGTAGACCAGAGGAATAAAATAATGCGAATTTTGTGGATTTATTTAATATCTGTTCTCTTAACTTCTGTGCTAGCTTGTTGTCCCTTTGATACACAACCTGAGCCATCGAAAAAATCAATGATAATCAAGATCGTCAAGGACCCACCACCGCAAAGGAAAAAAACCGAGTGGATAATCAAAATTGTAAAAGAAGCAGAAAAACCGTCTCCACCACCAATGACTATTAATCATTGGTACATAGTACCGCAGTTCATAAAAATGGAAGAAAAAAAACCTACACAGGAAGTGAAATATATTACCTGCCACGTTTGTTAAAAACGGATAGATAATAACTCTCCTTCATTTTATACATAGATTTGAAAAATCTTATGATGTATTCTTGTAAATATTCTATATCATGATGAATAAAATGAATTAAACGCAAATTGCTTCCAGTATCTTTGAATAATATCCCTTCGAATAAGACTTGTAGATGTGCAGACGAGCAGTTCCATCTGGTCTTAACCGATTAGCATGGAGTTAGAAGTGACGATTGCCTGAATGATTCGATACAGTCGCAATGCAGTCGGGTCAAACCACAAATTTGCATAAAGCCCTTGTGAATGCATAGAATCGAGTGATGCAATGCATCGGATCGATTCACCCTTCACACCACTGAATATCTACCAAAATGTAATCCTATATCAAAATTTACCATAATTTTCATTGAACAGAGGAAAGGGATTGATATTTGCAGGAGGATATTTACTTCAAACATTTTGTATGAGTAATCACGATTGGATATTTGAGCTGATGGTAAGTGGAGCATTACATTAACGTTTGATCAGGAGCAGAATGATGAAAATTCATTCAATCATAGTTATGCTTCAACTCGAGGGAATAAAAATAAACATTTGATTACATTCAAATGTTGATAAATTCGAATGAAAGTGCATTACTGAGGAATTTCAATGGCTAGAAAGGCTTAATTAATAGCTTTCAAGATTGATCGAGCATAGGTATGCAACTCTGTTACTCGTACTTAGAACATACGTGAGGAATACGTTCTGAGGAATGAACTGTACACGTGTATATAACCACAAATGGACAGTGCCAATGCTCCACCTTGACCGAGCTCATAGTAACTTCCGCCTCTCTCTCAATCTCCATCTTTGTCTTGCCCACTCATGCCTGTATATCCAAGATGATACTATCCCAAACTGATTTACTAACTTTATCAAGAACTAATTTCATTCAGTCAGATAGCCCAGGAACTTTCCAGAAAGGAATAGCTTATGCGTTGGAGAATTTCCAGTTGAATCATCATTCATTTCCTGCGATATAACCTATATATCTGTTTTCCGGTAGACTGAATAACAGCCAATTTTTCATCTGACGTATCGAAAGTCGATGCATTGTCAAATTCCATGCATGCAAAAAATTTGATCGAAGATAAAAATTTGATTCCGGTCAATCATATGATTTCCATACTCACCCAAAAAAAGAGGGTCATATTAATCATGATGAAAATAATTTAATGCTCTTTGTTCAATAATTTATGTTGATCATGATTATTTAAATTTCATTTCATTCGTACTCGATTAATACGGAAAATTTTAAACGATGTGATAACTCACTCTAACTAGTACAGTATTTTCTGGATGGAGGATAAAAAGAGATGTGCTTAACCAGTATTTTCGAGTAGCAACAAACTATAGTCATTAATGTAATGCACTGGGAATAATCTATTGTTATATTAAGCTTGCCATTGTCCTAGGGTACGATTATCACTGAGTGGTTATTCACGTTCATTTCGTAGTGGTAGAATTCGTAACGGTCGTTAACGAGTGATAAAGTAACTACTGGGAAAACAACGAATATTATAACTAGGGGTGTGCGAATTGTATTTGAATTGAATTGAATCGAAGGATACTATTCAATTCAAAAAGTGAATTGAATATTCAAAATATGAATATTTTGAATAATAATGAATAATTCGAAT
>JABSMS010000658.1:0-38691 GCA_018902275.1 Aleiodes sp. PSUC_FEM 10030003
ATAAAAAAAATCAATAGATTGCTCCAAGGAAGTTAATAGTTATTTGAAAAATTTTCAAATATCCAATTGTACCTTATACACGTCGGAGCTTCCAAGATCATTGAAAAATGCACATTAACATCTTGAGCATTATGTACATCGAGTAACGCGACGATAATATATACGTCAACATATATGTATATCGTTTTAATTTTTTTTTTCGTCAATTCTCTTTTTAATATTTTCATCTGAAACGAAAAATCATTCGTCAATTCCTTTGGTAATTGTCGCCATCTGGCTTTCTTCACGGAACAGTTTTATAACGAAATAATGACAAAAACAAAATTTGAGAAAAAACAGAATAAAAAAATTACAAAAAAAAACTTATTTAAAAAATGATAAATAAAAAAAACTCTATTGTATTTAAATAGTGTAAAATGGACATTTGTGGAAGGAGGTGATGATTTTTTTACATTTTTGAAATCAAATTGCGTTTGTAGATCGACGAATGTCTCTCACATTGTGCGCGTGACTGAGTTATTAATTTCAAAGAAAAGAAAAATGAAATAAAAAATAATACACAAATGAGATGAAATAAGAAAGAAAAAAAGAACAACCGATTCAATTAAATGTGTAATAGAAAAGTGTCGTAGCAGGGGTGTGAGTCTGGCAGACCGATTTTAAACAAAAAAAAAACAAAAATTAAGATAAAAATTGTAGTGTAAGGACTGAATGGAAGATAATTGGAATACTAGCGGTGCGTAAATACATAAAAATTAAATTAAAAGAAAAAGTGAATAATCATGGATCCCGAGGCATAGCACCGCTCAAATGTTCGATGTATAGTAAAAAAACAAAACGAATGCAGATATGAAAAATCAATAATATTCAGTGACAGATTAAACACAATGGACTTTGATTATTTTCATTAATCTCATGCCCTGCATTATTTAAAAATATACATCCTCTGCGATTGTTGCAATGTTCGCGCCAGGTGGTAGTATGGATGAGTAAATGTGTAACTTTAAACATTGCATAATAATTATACATAGCATGTATAAAGTTATGGAATAAGGAAAAAGCTCTTATTATTAACGATAATATGTAACTTAAATTCGAAAGAAAAAAAATATAAAATGAACATTAAATGAAAAAAATATTTAGATTCTGGGCATATGTAGGGAGTGTGTCGGTTAATCTCTGACCCTACCAGAGTAATTTTTTTTTTCTTTAAATTTAATTTGTGTTTTTACCTCGGGGAACGTAAGAAATATTCATTCTTTTTTTTCAAACTGTACATTTCAATAAAAAAATTTGAATCATCAAATTATTAAGACAGAGTGTGCTGGACGAGTGATCATTGATAAAATAACGTTTCTCAATACTCTTGTTTTCTCCTCTCTCGCACTTAAATTAAAATAATGTAATTTCGTTGTGGCTAGAGATACCTAATTAAATGATTTAACAAGTAAGTTTTACTTCCATGATCTTTTATTAATTAATTTTTTCTTTTTTTTATTATTAATTTTGGAGTGACAAAGTTTTATTGACTGGTGCGAAATGAAAATATTCAGAAAAAATGTGTGAGCTGTATTTATCTCAAGTTCCCCTCCTCTTAACGAATCATTGTATTTTTTCTTCCTTGCCCTTAATTAAAGAAATTATAAAATAAAGTGCCCACACACTTCACTCGTTTCTCTCTTATTATTTCTTCTTTAATTCTATTTCTTCACGAGTCTGGTAGGTTGAAAGGGTTCCCGCCGGCTATTTAATGTACAAATATTTTTCGAAAAACAAAGATTTATAATTAAAGAGAAGCGAAACAATGACTTCATTGAATGTATCAGTTTGGATGCAAAGTGGGCTAGTAAATTAATTTTTAAACTTATTAATATTTATGTTAACAAACGTCTCACCCTCAATTGAATCCTCGAATTATTCACATTAACAGAAAAATAACGGGTTCAATCGAACAAACAATAAACAACAGACCGTGGAACTTTTCTTTTTTTTTCTTGAAGAGAAATCAAGAAGAATTCAATGATTCTCGGCAGCCGACTCTTATCTCTGTATACGAACCAAAAATTATCAGCAGATTAGCTCTTCTCATTGAAAATCATGAAAAGGTGAAAGAAGATGATAAAAAAATCTGCTGTCATTGTTTTTCCACGTGTCTGCTTCAAGATAGTACCTTGCCCATGCTAAATGGCATGTAACATCTTTAAAAGAAAAATGAAATGGAAAAAAAATTATTAAGTACAGGTGCCTGAGCAAGACAAGTACTCAGAACATTCATAGTATACTTATATTAACTTTTAAGCATAGGTTCTTTTCAATTTTACCTCACAAAATTAAAAAAAAAATCGAGACCCCTTTGCACTGTATGTAAAAATTTTTTGTGTTGTGTGACAATTTTTTTTTCATTCAGAAAAATTATTGAATTGACACACACCACGAAACATTAAATGATTTTCAATGCTAATGGGTCTTTGGTAAATACGATCTGGCTAATAATCCAAATAAAATTCGTTGTAAAATATTTTCAACGTTGTAAAAGAAAGAAATCAGTTTCAAATAAATTTCATTTGATTAGAAAAGAAATGGCCCATAATTCAAAACAAATGAGAAATCAATAATGTTTTAGGCTAAGAATTTGAGTTTGTGTGTTCATAAAAAATAATATGTCTTGTTCAATGAATTTTTGTACAGGATTAACAAATTAACTAATCTCGAAATGAATAATAGATATATCCATAAAGCCGATGAATTTTTTTTGCCCATTCCATCAGAATTTAACGAGAAATTCTCATTGTATTTTTAAGTAAATACATTTTGAAAAATAATAAAAGAAAAAAACAAAATTATTTTTTTTCAAATCAATTTTATTCACTATATCACGTAGTTTCTCTTATCGCAGTCTTCGCAACAGGGTAACATGTAATATTGTAGCAGGCAAATTAGATAGAATTTAAAAAAACCTGTTTTCTGTTATCAGAGTTTATGACCAGTGTATAATTGAATAGTTTGACACGAATCTAAATAACTCATTGTACATTACAAGTAAAAGTTGACAAGAAACAAATGTGTAACATTGAGAAAATAATAGTATAAAATTAATAACGATGAAAAAATATATCAATTTAATAGTAAATTTTCTGAATGTTTCTAAACAATTAACCGTGACATTCGATTAGGGGAAAGATAAACAGGTAAACAACGTGGGAAAATTTTGAAAAGGAATTATAGTACGGTAAACAGGGAGGGTCGTGTCTGTGTTATTAACGGGGGGACTCATCACTATTTGAAGACGGAATTAGTTGAATTGTATTAGATCCAATGTTCTTGACAGTTTCTCCGTAAAATATTTTTCATAATAATCCATAGAATTCGGTGAATGCCTCAACAGCGTTGCACTTTGAAAGGAAGGTAATAAATTCTACTCAGTGTTTCTTACCTGTCTCGATAATTCTAATATCCTTCAATGTTTTTCAACCTATTTTAGAAAATTCCAATACCTGAAGACTCATAATTCTTTGTTGAAAGTGAACAATTCAGATAATGGAAAAAAAATGACAAATAAGGGAATGCAAATTTTGCAAAACCTTGTGATTTTATTCATGAGAAAAAATAAAAACTATAAAACTGTAATTATAAGACTATAGGTGACAAGTACAGGTGAAACAGTACAACAAATAAAAAATACTCGCTTTGGTAACCATCGACGAGCGATAACAATATTTATATACAATTTAACAAATATTGTGCAGATTACTGTAATTTAAAAAAAAAAGACAGTTTTACACAGTTTTAGTGATATGTACACTCGTAGTTTCCCTTCCTAATTTTTTGCTCTTACATACATTTACATGGATGTATAAAAATAATCATTTTTATTTACTTAAATTAGTATTCATCTATTTAGGCTCTAATTAAAGTATAGAGTAGTAATTATAATATCATTTTTTTTATCCTTGAGTATGATTTAAACGTATCGTTTACAAATGTCAGGTGATGTAATTAAAGAAACTGTTTTTAAAAAAATTATTAATATCACATTTCAAGATCTCAAATATATTTTTTCCCCTATCGCAAATATCACGATGTCATGAATTCCTCCGTAATACAACGTCATATAATTTTTTTTTTATTTCCTACAAAACAGTAGCAAAAAGAATTAAAAAAGATTCTATGCTATAATTAAAAGTGGAGATTACTCAAGAGCAAATATCGCACAAATTTTTGTTTCCTTCAATTTTTTCTCTAATCAATTGTGTCTTTGGGGGCTTTGTACATGTTGTTCAATGAGCACAGCTCTTGAATTGTTGTATTAGTTAGCCTAGTGAAGCTATCAGTCATGCTGGAGCCTTCGCCAGCAGATCCTGCTACTTCTTTAACTGGTTGAGCCTGGAATATCATTTTATATTTAAATCACATATTTAAATTTTATAATGAAGTGGAGAAGTAAGATAAGTTAATTCAACTTTCTCAATTTTCATGAGATAGAGAAATTCTTTTTCATAACGTGTGCCGTAATTCTATTTTTTTTTAAAAGAAAAAAATTCAATTACAAAGTTATTTTTTTAGATAACTTTGTAAGAACTTTTAACAATGATACTCTTTCTTCAATTTTTCCAGTTCATTATGGAATCGATTCATAAAGTGAAACAATCAAGAATTAAATAAGAATTTTTTTTTGTTTAATACCTTGACTGTGTCTGAAATCGACAGACCGCTCGAGAAATTTTCTGATAGTGCAGTCCCCAGTACTGCAAGTTCAGCCGAATTCAATTGATTCAAACTTCCCAATTGATTCATGTCAAAACTAAACTGATTACTATCGAGATCGAGAACACTATTAACATTGTTATCATTCTCTGGATTATTTATCGGTGGCTGATAGGTAACTTCCGGCTGTTCTGGAGTTAATCTATTCATGACTATCGGCTGATTGTTGTACATTAATTGTGGTTGAAGATTAGGGCTCACATGACCTGGTGATGTTTGATACTGGGGTGTTAGGCTTTGTTGAGGCTGTATGGATCCAATGTTGTAGGGCAAGCAATCCATTGGGGATGGTGTTCTTCCGGGAGAATGTCCTGGTCTGTTTGGGCATTTAAGAATTTATTAGTAAAGAGAGCAAACGAGATGAGTCATTTATGATGTTATTTTTTGGATATTTTGAAAATAAATCAAAGTACAGAATTTTTTTATGGGGATTTTTTTTGTACAGCGAAATTAAATCTACGAAAACGGTCTTGCTAAACAAAATAGTATCTTTATTAGATTCTAGAATATTTCAAAGAAAAAAAATGGATAAATCAGAATTGAATTAGCTTGTTTCAGGGAAAAATGAAGTAAAATAATAATACCAATAGAACGGTTTGAGATAGAATTTTTTCACTCATTCCATTGAAAAGCTGAGGAAATTTCCGATGGAAACCATTTGTTGATATTGATTTTTGGGATTTGTTTTGAAGAATCGACTCTTGTAGTCAGAAATTGAATTTTTTAATTTTTCCTTTTTCGGAATTTTTCAGTTTTTTCGCGAATATCTTCGATTCTAATTGTCGTAGCGCGAAAATCAAAAACCCAGCTTGAAGGTGAATTTATTTCTCATTAATTTGGGTGGTTCTCAATCGATTTCTAATGATTTTTTATGGAATTATCAATCATTTTATAAAAATCTGTTCCCTTCTCCTCCCCAAATATTCCTCACAAACCATAAAAAAAAAGTTTTTAAACCACTCACATCAAGGAGAAAGGAGCTCACCTTCAATTTTCGTGCGGCTATAATAAGAACCCGAGAACTTTAGAAAAATCTAAAAAATGAATAGGGGTAATAAGTGACCAGAAAACTCGAATTTTTTAAAATATCAAAAAAATTAATTTTTACACATATTTTCCACTTGAAATTTCCTCAGGTTTCCAATAGAACGATCAAAATAAACCTATCTTTGATATTTCCCCCGATTTCTTGCAATTTTCTAATAGATAACATCAAAACTAGGGTGTGTCCATTTTACCCCACCTTCCCCTAAATTTTCGGACAAAACAGTTAAATTTTCTAAAAATCCTCCAAAATGAATCCTGAATGCTCCCCCGCAAAAAAATCCTCAGCTCTTCAATGGATTTCTTAAATGATCCTATCGCCAATATTTACACTCATTTAAAAAAAAATTCTATAAAGAATTCACTGTCCCTAACTAAAAACAAATATGTTTATTTCACTTTCAATGTTCATATAACTTCAGTTTCCTCTGCTTCCCCAGTAAATTTTACCTGTAAGTTTGAAGATTCTGAGGAGACAATGGAGATACTGCTCCAACCCGATACAATGGAGAACCTCCACCTGGCTGCATACCACCATAACCCATCATAGTGTCCATGGGCTCTGGTTTCACGAGGTAGTTGTACTGCATTGGTGAATTCATCATCCCAGCATCTGAATTTTTTCAATAAAAATTTATCAATAAGAATTAATTTCTCCACGTGAAAATGATTTTAGTACTCAAAGAAGAGTGAATGAACTACGTATGTGCGTTAGTAAAGCTTTAATAAGCAAGCAAAAATATAATGATTGAGAGGTAGACCTATTACGTGCAAATTCTATGGAACATCTAGACGAAAAGGCTTATCTACTGTAGGATCACAAATTATCAAACGTCACACATGAATAACCGATATATATCGTACCTGTTTTCGTTACAAAAACTCCAAGTTCAATAACAGCGTTCTGAAAATTGACTTGGGCAAAAACTATTGAATACGCTCATTGAATCATTTAAATCTATTTATATTTAATGTGTAATAAATTGATTGATACAATATTGAAAATATAAATTCTCATTTTTCTTTTCAATCTGTCAAAAAAGCGTTAGTTTTTTCACGTAAAAGTGTAGTTTCTCACAAATATTGCACGTATTTATACAATTCTCACATGAGAATTATTTTACAATTGTCACAATTTATCTTTCGATAGCATTGAAAATATTTTACAAACAATTTTTTTTTCATTTCTAAGCCTCTTTCGGACAATAGAAACCACAATTGAATTCATTCAAAAAAAGTACTTTTCTCAAAGGCCACCGCAATACTTTTATATTAAAATACAATTCTCACCAAATATTTTCATTATATAAAATGTCTTATTAAAAAAGTACAAAATACAATATCATCATCAAGATTGCGCGATAAAAATTTTACATACACAATTGTATGCAACAAATTTTTTTTTCTTACAAAAACAACGAGTTGTTTCATTGCAAAAATTAAGTACTCAAAATTCATTTAAGTACACAAGTTTTTTTTTGGGGCTTGGACACAATTAAGAATTTGACCAAATGTGATGAAGCAATTAATTTTGTTAGTATTCGTGATGAAAGACCACTGATAACCGCATATCCCATGATAATGCAATCAAATCAGTAGTGAAGAGGTGAAACGAGATGAGCTAATGTTTAAAGTTAATTATTGGAAAATATCCGCATTGGAGATACGGTTATTCTTATAGGAAATTTTGTTGCTCAGCAAAGAGAAGAGACCAATACAAAAGTTCCTATTAAGAATTCCGTATCTCCATTCGCTTTCGAGATATTTTCAGAGAATGAACTTCGAATTAAAATGGATTATCTCTTTCTGCCACTTTGCTACTAAAATTCAAATTGTTTTATTTTTTAAAAAACATTTTATTAAAATAGCCCAATCCCAAAGCGTGAAAATATTTATATATTTTCATTATTTCATCAAAAAATACTCACGTTTTTCAGCCTCGGCTTGCACATGCTGTAGGACAAGCGAGCTCGGGCTGTTATTAAACTTTTGCCTCTTTCGTTTTAACGAATCTGGATCATCTACGAATTTTTTTTTATTCCAGTATATTATTACTTTCTTAATATTTATTACCACGTTAAATAAACTCTTTTCTTCTCTTAAATCGAAGAAAAAAAACTCCAACAAGGCCCCAATGTTTTTTTTGTACGTTAACATCTGCCTATTAAGTCTAATAAATTCTTAATTTTATCTTTAATATACTCTGTAAAAAAGAAAACTTATAACAAAATACAGTGCTCGAGTGAAATGAGAAAATCAATTGTTAAATTTGTATTTGAATTAGTATCTTTACCAAGTTATTCACCTTAAATTTCACTTCAAGTAATTTTCACATTTCTCCCGACAACTGATTATTAAAAAAAAGAAAAACTTAACAATCTTTAGTATTCTTGACTAGAAAAAATTCCAAGTTGTAAAAAAGAGAGAAAAACAAATCATTCACTAATGAAAAATGCAAGTTATTTTCAATAACTCAACAATAATTTGCTCCGTTACTTTCTAAAATCCCAAAAGCCACAGAATTCAATAAAAATAAATTTGAGCACTCTCAAAGCTGCCAAAAGACATTAATATTATTTCTGAGCACAAAAATAATGAAACATTATGTTTCTTTAGTATCGAGGATTTTTCCACCCTCAACGGGACTGTAATAAAATGACATTTCATCAAACTCGGAAGCGGTAGCATGTGGTGCCATTGCAGTATAAAGTGCATAATGCTCGGCCTCAGTCAATTCAACTCCATATGGTGGTGATTCATCGCCATCAACATCAAACGATTTGACAGCAGTAACACTTGTCACAATTGGTCTTTGATTCTGAAATTCTTCCAATGTATCTTTAAGTGAGCCAATGCTATTTCGAAATGATCGATCCTTCTCTTTTTTATTTTTCTTAGCAAATAATTTTGAAAATAGTCCCTGCTTTGGTTTTAGTGTCCCAGGTAGTAGGGGTAATTTTTTATGTGGCGCCTCAGATCCAGATTCGCTTACGGTACCAAAAGAAGTTGTTCGTGGTAAAACTGGCATTGATGGCATTTTCCTTATTCTCTTCGGTGGCAACGGAGGTAATTTTTCTTCATAAGCCCTCGTGACATCTCTCTTAGCAGCGAGAGGCGGTGGAGGCGTTGGTGGAACACTTGTTTCTCTACTTGGAACCGCCACATCCTCGTATTTTCTATCCTCCTTCGCTTCGAAAATTTCAACTGGATTCTTCATTGCCATTTGAAGACTTGTGTATGTCTGATTGTCACAGACATCTACCTCCATCAGTTGTTCACCAGGGTCACGATTCAAACTTGCTTCTAACATTTTTTCATGAGTATCCGCATATATTTGATCGAGCTCTGCAACTTGTGTCAATAATTCATTCAATTTCGGATCATTCTCATCATTTTTTGGAGTATCATTAATTTTTTCAACAAATTCCTGGTTTTTCTGGACCCATTTACCAACTTCCGAGTAAGTGAACCAAGTTTTTACCTTATCTTCCATAGAAATATTATTTGTGCTCATTGTTTCTGGTTCATAATTCATTTCTTCGTTATCAACACTATTCTTAATATTTTCTGTTTTATTCACAGAATTTTGAATTTTATTTTCTGAAATTATTGTTATTTCGTTGTTTTGATCATCGACAATTGGATTCTTAGTATCAAAATTCTCCTGAGACTGATTGAACTTCATCAATCCACCATTTTGCATAGCAATGTTATTTTTACCATTATAAAGTTCATTCAATGCTCGTAGAGCTGACAATTTACCACTCGTATATGTTAAATCAAGATCGTTATTATTGAATTCATCGATACTACGTGAAATTTTTTGTGAAGGAAATAATGATGCTTCGGTCGCAAGAATTTTGCTGAATGTATCTGGATCAGCTTTTTTTCGAGTTAACGCTTTACGAAGGGACCAAAAGTTTGGCCTACCTGCACCTAACGGAAGCATCTGGAATGGTAGGGCATCACTCGTTGCTCCGTCTGACGGCCTCTTCAATTGTATGAAGACTTGGACGGGTTGATCCACCTGCTGAATACGATACGTAGGTGTTCTGAATGCTATTGCGACCTGAAAAATAAAAATAAAAATTGAACGAGTTTATTCAATTTCTGAATGACGTTTGTGAAAATATCTTCCAATCAAACAGAGATACGAAGATTTTCGTAGACATCTTATTTGTATCTCGAATTGTTTTCGAGATAATCACTAGAAATCAACGGAAAAATACCTGTTTATGAACATGCGATGGTTGGAAATCCGCAATTCCTTCCCAAACAACCTGTCCATCTCGTTCTTCGAAAAAACGCACTTGAATGTCTTCTTTAGCAACTTTTTCACACAAAATAATCATCTCAGTACCACCTGCCACTGAAGCACTGCAGTGGCTCAATTTACATATAACCAAATCTGACATTGCCTCTGCAACAAATATTCAATGATGAAAAATGAAAGTAAAGTACAGAATTAAATTTCTTTTATGACATTGAATCTCACTTTTATCGTAAATTGGATCTGATACAATCGGAGTCAAAGGCACGGTGAATTTTCCCTTCTCAGTACCCTCCAAAAACACTTGGAAGCACAGCCTTACTGCATTGAGATCGATACTTGTAGGTTGTCGTCTGTGGTCGAATCCAGTACGAAATGGATCTACACGTATTTCCTCTCTGACTTTTAATGCATCCTCTATGTCCTTTTTTTTAACGCATTGTATACCCAAATTAGCAAATGTCACTGTCATATTGTCCGATGATATTTCCACTGTGCAAACACCGCGTCTGCATGCCTCTTTACCGACTAAATTGTGTGGATGCGGTCTGTACGGCGGATCTTTTGTTACACATGATACTACCACAACTGCACGTCCTTTGTAACCTGCGATCTATTCATTTTTTTCATACAGAACAATCATTATTTCAAAACATTTTTATTCAAACTTGGAAAATATCTTGGCATCGAAGCGAGATACAGAAATTTTCATTGACACCTTTATCGTAGAGTAGAAAAAGACTTACAAAAAAGGTCTCTATCAAAAATTTCATATCTCCATAAGATTACGAAATATTTCCAAAAGAACTCTAATAAAAACGATTTATCTCATTTTATCAAATCACTACTGAATTGAATACTTCAATCAAACTCACTCGTATACTAGGAAATGTTTTATTCTCTGGTGTGCTATTGACCCCTGGTATACTGCCAGCAGATCGGCCTTCACACTCATATCTGAATCTAAGTGCTTTACTAGCTGGTTGCTCAACAATTTCAGCGTAAGCACCGATTCTTTGGTTACCAATAGGCATTGGCTTTACAGCCTCTACACCACCTCCTGAAAGCATGTTTAAGGATTGCTGCTCCTGACATCTGGTTCCCTCGACGAATCCCGGATCAGTAGTTTGAATTACTTCAACTAAAAACAAATTCAAAATTAATTAACTCATCACTATGAAATTTTCAGACAAATCAATTTTATTCCATCACTTTTTTGGTAATATCTCAGGAATTGATGGATATGCGCCTTCTTGGTTCTAATCCTTTATTGTAACTTGAAATTCTACGAAAAATGTAGAAGGTGAAAAGAGCGTATCTCGATTAATTTCTGAGATATTTGCAAAAAACTGATAATGGAATAAAATCGATCTGTCTGAAAATTTCATAGTCGCATTAACTCTCCGTTGTTAAAAGTAAATAATTTTTTCCCGCTTTTTTTGATACTCACTAACATCACTAATGTTGATGTTATCATTAATACCATAAGACTGGTCCATGCCTTTATTTAAATGGTATTATGTTTTTATCTGAAATCATACAAGAATTGATTATTTAAAAAAGGATGCGATCTTCCGTTCATTTACGATTTGTTTGAATTTTTTCGAATTTTTAAATTTGGAGACAGTTTTGTTGATGGTACTTGGAAAAGGGGAAGTGAATATTCACCCAGTAGAAGATGTTAAGTACGGATAAAGAGCGCCAAAAGGCTGATCCAATCATTATTTTGGGCGAAGCCTAGGCCTGTCCGGACCGTATGGCTATAATTAAACTTAAAATCCTCAAGACAATGTGAATAGAGCGCGGGATAAACTTGCCTGGTGCTCCAAACTCATGGCGCTCAACTGATTCACTCCAATTTGTTTTTCTCTTCTTTATCACAAATTCACTGAATTAAATAATCATTCACCAACGGCGTAGTTAAAAGTGATTCTTTCTGTCTCTCACTTAAGACCCGAAAAGTAAAAATACTTTCAGAGGCACTTGTCTTCCGGGAATCAACAAAGATATACTTATTGGTTATAAGAAGATATCAACCACTGAGATGGAATGGTCACAAATATCTAAAGTTTTTTTATTCTTTATTTTTATTAGAAACTAGATGCTTGAGTATTGAGATAATGTTCTCGGTTGTTTATCTTGTATCATGAAATAAATTTAAATCATTGAAGTTTTTATATTAATCGTGGGAATTTGGTAAATCTCCCTGTTGGCAAGTAGTGGAGTATTCTTGCGAATGCCTTGCGAGCATGAAACACCGAGGTAGTTGGTAAAGTTTATGCGCAAGCGCGTATCACCCACCTTATTCCTCATCACTCGACACATGCCCTCACTGTTATACAAACACAACTTCACCCAACAATTCCAGCTGTCTCTGTGTATTATAAAAATACGTAGATTTATTTTGGGTAAAGTTTAACACACTCGAATCACTTCCTCACATTTCTCCTTTTTTTTTATCTGTACTTCCAATTTAACACGTTCATGATGACATGAGATAAAAAAATAGCCAACAATATTTTTCTATAAAATTGGAATGTTATTGTTTGGAAAATTGATTATGTGAACGTGCAAGTAGAGAGGGAGACAAAAAATGGAAAGCCAGTCGTAACCACTGTTGAGTATAGCAGCACTGACTTTTGGTACCTAACTGTGATTGGTCAGTTCATCACATGGCCTTGGCTAATCCAAGGGCAAATACGATCTACAATGTATTATCTTATTCATCCTCAGATGAGCTCTATGTAAATAAACAATTATCACTGACTCTTGTGATTTGAAAAAAAAATTATGAAAATCATTTTTTCATGACATTGATGAGTTGCAAGAAACTCGCTGTGTTTCGCCATTAGATTGAAGATTTCATTATCACATGCTTCAAAAGAAGTGGACTTATCCCGTTGATCTTCGATTAGATAAATTTCATTGAAAAATTTTGAAAGAGTAATTGCATAATTTTTTTCTGAAAATTCTCGTCAGTTTCCTGTATTGATAAAAATTCCGGAATTATCTGTCTGATTGAAGATAATAAACAACTTCAATTAGAACATAGTTTCATAATGTTTTATCGAACACAATCACGTTATGCATTTGTTCCACGTATTTCCATGACACTCATTACCAAACAAATTTGTAAACCGATTGAAAGTGTCAGTATTGAAAACTGAGAATCGAAAAAAAGAAATGCCACAGGCAACGGCAATTGGTCCAAGGGGGGACGCGCCACGACTGGTTTCACAGTCAAGTAGGCAAAAGAAAGGGCAGACATCCGCCTCACTACCTGGAAAAAACATTTCGAAATGCATTAATCGAGTACAAGCTGCCTCACGATATCAGAAAACGTCATTTCGTCGTCCAGAAATTAAACATAGTTATCGAGTTCCCGAAGTATCAAAAACAGGTTCCTCGACATGTCCATCTACATTTCGTATACCTTTATCGAATTCCTGCAGAAAGAGTCTCTCCATGATGGACTTGTCACCATCGAAAACTGATGCAAATATCAGGCAAGGAAAATTTATTGATTAAATTAATAATTTGGATAACTTTGAGGAAAATTTTTTAATTATAAGTTATTCATCATCAGCAATCAACTAAATTTCAAATATCTCCATTTCGTTTTCTATAAATTGCGCCCCTTGTTGCAGAGCGATCTTTTGTACCATTTAGATATAAATAACCCAAACATGTGCCCATATAATGTACGCAGTGCACCAAAACATGCACGAGGGATTCTGCTCGGCGGGGGGTAGTGTACTCTTGCTTGCTTTGTTTTAAACTTCAAAGTAGAATATCTACCACAAGGGGACAATAGAATTAGTGGTTTTGGGACACTTGCCAATACGGTTACCATTTCATGTGACTTAGCTTTTATTATCATGGGCTCAATGGTTATCACATGAATAATCAATAATTAAACTACTCTGAAAGTTTTTCGCTTTCGTGTCAAGGTCAGGAGGTGTTACGGAGCTTGCACGAATGGGTCAAGTAGTAGAGAGAAGCACGGGCATTCGAGCTTTGAATGGAAAATTCGATAATGAAAAAGGATTGACGATTAAAAATGCTACAAGCTTGATTTGTCATGCATTGGCACTCAATGCATGGAGAAGAAGAAGAGAAGAGGTTGTAGAGCTGAATGCAACTATTGAAAAGCTTGGTCAGCAAGTCGATCAGTTGCAGTTGCAAATTCTCGTTCTCCGGAGATTACTGGAGACCGAGAATAGCCGTGTAGCAAAACTTGGCAGTGAGGTTCATTGTACTAATGCACAGCTGGAGAACGAGATGAAACAAAAAAGAGAAATAATAGCTGTAATTTATCATACGTAATTTTTTTCATAGTTTCTTCATTCTTGATTTATTATTTTCTTAATATTTCAAAAGGAAAAAGAGAAGTTAGAGGATGAAGTCAAGAGGGCGAATGAAATTGCAGAAGAGAAAGGAATATTTGCCGAAAATTTGAGAAATGAATTACTCTCAGTTAAAGATCAACTTTCAGCATTAGAGGCGCAAATGTCGAAGGAACGTGAGAAGCTTCTCAAACTACGCGAGGATAAGAAAATTCTACTTGAAAAGGTACAGATAAAGTTCATGCGATGTTTAATACCCGTGTGCGACCTATATTCATAGCTATGAGAATTGATCCAATCCAACGTGAGTCACTCTTGGTGGTTGGTAGAGACGTGGCTGTTAGTGGGTGGTTTTAGGGGGTGAGTTAGGTAAAATTCTCTGAAATGGTGATTCAGAGCTTTCGATCTGTTTCGTAAAATTCGCGTAACCTTACTTTGATGAATTCAAACTGATGTCGGATACTTGGGATTTGGATTTGTTGAGGGAATTTTAATTGCATCAAAAACTTTTAGTTAATCAAAAAAAAACAATTTGAGGAAATTTTGACGATGTAATATTGAAGAAGAAAAAGTACTTTCCATTGAGTCGATAATGCATTTATTCATATTTCAAGAGAATCATCGACTCAGTAATGTTTTGAGTTATGTAATTTCAATCACTCGAGATAAAAGTAGAAGCAACGAAGAATCTAAGCATCGTTGAGTTCAACGCACGCTCGAGAATAATGAAGGGATGATTCACGCGGCAATATTTTGTAGAGTGACTCAAACGATGTTATAATGTCAACTTGTAACTCCAGCTGGAAATCAATACATTGAGACTTAGCCTGTGAACTTTTATTATCTAGATCATAGGTTCATTAATCATGAAAAAAGAAGAATTATTAAATTTTTCATGAGCCCAGGTTTCAGCGGGCGAGGCTTTAGCAGGTGAGCGTGGAGAGAGACTAGATAGAGCTGAGAAAATAATTGAAGAGTTGCAGGGTCGCCTTGGTGTACAAGTCGGAATAATTGATACTCTTCAAGGGGATAAACAAAAGCTCTGCAGGTTTCTCATTGCATATTTCAAAAGTTTGATCATCGATAATTTCAATGTTTTTTTTCAATTTATTTTAAAGAGATCTTAAAGTTGTTGACATTGAGAAAACCAAATTAGAGAAGAAATTATCATCAAGTGAAGAATCTGGAAAAGCTCTGAGCCTGCGCGTTAATAATCTTGAGATTCAGTTGGGTGATAGAGAAGCGGCACTTCGAAGAATTGAAATAGCGTATAAAGCACAATTGTGAGTCTCATTGATCATTCTTAAAGTTCCGCCAAAATTGGAACGGGAGAAAAAAAATCTTTTTTTTTGTGAAACTTAACTTCTTCAAGTCGGTAAAAGTGATAGTCCCAAATTCGTCATTATTTTAAATAGGATCGAGCTTAATGACCTTCGAGAACAACTCGCACGTCAAAGCCACGAGAGCAAATGGAGCAGCCGGGTTCTCCAAATTGCAGGAAGTGTCGTTAGAGCACCACGAGCAATCCTCCGAACCCTCTCCTTCCTTTCCCCAAACTCTTTACCGTCACATCCCTAAAGTATATATGAAAAATTCAAAAAGCTCCTTACAAAAACTTGTCAGAAACTTCTCGAATAATTGTAGGGTAATTGCTGAAGAGTTTGTTTTCGTTGTCCCATAATACTCGAGTAATCAATTACGCAAGGGATGATGTGAAAATTCTCTTGAATCCTGACTCGAAGCTGGCTCATGAATTTCCCGAATTTAATGTAGAATTAACAAGTGAATTAGTCACATCAGAGTCTATTTTTATTTTTATTTTTTTTTATTTCATTTTTTGCGAGACTATGATGTAAGAGTAGGGTCAAAGGTGATATTTTTCGTGAATGAAGGATTGGGGAAAGAAGCTGAGATAAGAGATAAAAAGGAATTAATAACGGAAACATAAATCTTTACTGAAGGAAATAAATAAATATCTTTTTAAATCTTTTGATCTATATTTTTCATTCAACATATTTTTTTTCTTTTTCCTTAAACTCAGTGATTTTTTGGAAAAAACAAGCTACCGATTGCGGACATATCAGAAAGCGCCTACTTGATACGTTGATTGTTGAAATATGTTTTGTACGAATTTTTCTTTCCTAAATAATTATTCAAGAGACAAAAGAAATTTCATTGGTAGATTATTTTTTCTCATTCTCACACGTTTAGTGTTAAATATTTTCATTCTTACAGAATTTCTTTTAACTATCGAATAAATAAGTACTGGCCAACATTTTTCTCTGTTTCTCACAGTCTTTCGATCAATTAAAGAATAAAATCTCAAATAAACTTAAAACTAGGTGACGTTAACGAATGATGAATTTTTCACTTTTTCGCAATTACGTTCAGCGTTTTACATTTCGAACATTAGTAAAAAGTCACAGCTATTCTAAGCGTCAGTTCAGTATTACGTTTTTTATTTACTATTTTGAGTACCGTTATATATATATATTTTTGAATGGATGTACTTTCAAAAAATTGTACATACATACTAATTAACAAAGACTTTACAAGATTTTCCTAGAATTCATTGCAATCTACAAAAAACGATTCTCGAATACTTATCTCATAATTCGATTATACATTTTGTTTTTTGTATGATTATTTCTTTTTATTTTTTGGTTCTCGGCCGGAAAATTCACGTGCCAAGAATTTGAAACGTAAAAAAATATTAGAACAACTGTTTTACCTATTGTGGTAATTATGACATGTATTTTAATCATCATTAAACTATTTTACATCACTACGCAGTCACAGAAGCATGAAATGCCAAAGGATAATACTGTAAAGTGATGCATTTTTTTTAAATACACGAATCTCGTTATTTTCTTCATTCCAATAATTTTCTAATCGTAATTCTGCAAAAAGTTTTGGGTTATTAATGAGCTTCTAAAATAAATACATCTGCTCATTATTTCAATTTTCATTCTTAAGAAAGTATAAGGTTTCCGTATAACTTCAATATTAGCGTCAGTACAAGACGATTTTTTTTCCAATTTGGAAGAGAAATTTATCAGAGCACTCTTCCAAGACATTTCTAAATACAATTGGATTTTTTTCTCTATCCATTAATGCTTCTACAAAATGTGATGGATTGAAGAGGAAAAAGTGTGAGTTGTGGAGAAGCTCCCAACAAGGAGCACTCTGAAACGAATGTTCGTGACTAGTGTTATTTTTTTTCAACTTTAAATTAAGTATTTGAGATTATCCTTTCATATGAATGAATAATTAGACTAGATTGATGTAATCTTCTTAAATCATTCCAAAACCTTCGGTTCCCTCGCTGATAGCAAGTAATAAGGCTTTTTCAAAGTGATCGTAGCATTCATAGTCCGGTAGACAGAGTTGATTAAAGCTGAAAAAAAAATATTGAATTTAATTAGCTTCACCTCATTAACTCCTCAATGATTCAATAAATAGAGCGAAAATAAAAATCAGATACAAATTGTAAAAAGTTTCAAGTTATAAGTCGCACCAGGTGTGGGCCGTTGGTAAATTGGCAAAAGTTGGTGCTGCAGTTATTTGAAAGCGTGGACTTAATTGCTGGAAACCACCGGGCGGTAGCTGAGAGCAGCCAGTTGTAAATTGGAGCAATCGTGCCATTTCCTCTTGTGTAAAGTTACTCACTGCTGTCCAAAACCAATCAAGTACACGTAGGAATTCGGGTGAGCTACCATTAACTATGTGATGAGCACGAAGATCGGCAACACTATATTCGCCTGTACCACAGAGCAATAGCTAGATGGAAAAAGAAAAGAGGCAGTCAAAACTCTGATGTTCATTTATTTTGCATTGATTATTAAGTATAATTACCTCGAGTTCATTCTCATCAAATATTCCAAGCAAATTATCCGGAATAAGTTCATTTAATCCACGTAAAAATGCATCGACTTCATTCCTGATAGAGCTAGCAAGTCGATGTTGAGCAAGTGCATCTAAATAACGTAACTTAGTGTCATTAGTGACACGTATTTTACATCCACCAGTTATTAATTCAGCATTATTAAGTAATTGACCATCTTTATCATATTCTTCTTCAACAAAGTACAATTCCATTTCTTCAACATCATTTTCAAGTATATATTTAACTTTACTCAGATATAAATCAGGATCATCTTGTTCAAAGTACTTATAATGTACTCTTAATCCAATAATTTGTGCTAAAAATGAACGTGTAAATCTTGCCCTAACTAATTGTCTATATGATCCACCGAGTGCTGATTCATAGAGACATTTACCAACAATTCGGCCAGCGAATTCATAATGTTTAAGTTTGAGATGCGGTGGTCTCTTATTATTTGGATGGACAAGGGCCTGTTGTGATTCACCAAATGATGCGAATAAACCATTACCAGGATCAAATAATGATGCACAAATTAATTCGAACCATTCACGTCTAACACCACCCCAATCAACTCCCTGTTCACCTTGAAACGTTATTTCAAAATTTCGACACCAATCACTAACTGAAAAGCCCTTTGTAGCTTTCATTGATGATTCAAGTAATTTTTCCCGTTGTACTTTCATTGTTAATTTTTCATGATAATGTTTTTGATGATGTTTTCTCACTTCGTGATAGAAGAAATTTTGTTTATCTGCGAATGTCTCACTACCACCAATGTTTTTCAATAAAAATAGAGTAAACGTTGCTGCTATGACATCGCGATAATGTGAGATCAATTCAACTGGCGGCTGACACCCATCATCAATTGAGAACGAGTCATAGCCCTCGTATTCATTATTTGAACTATCGAAATGAAACTGAAATTTAGAAAAACATCATCTCCTTTAAATTCAATTATATCTGATACAATAGGATTTGTTTTTCACTAAATTGAAAACGTAAAATAAAAGTAAATGAAAAAGATAAATAATTACACACCATTGATAATTTTACCTTTGTTGATGGACATAATCTGAATGTGACGAGACGTTTTGGTATGAATCTCAGTAGATACTCTTTTATTGTTAATTGCTTTGGGGATATGAAGCAAAAAACTTTTTTGGGCTTTGAAAAACGTTCGCCCTGCATCCCCAGTAATTTGGCAGCATAGCATATATCTGGATCTTTTGAGGCAACATTATTATGTACCATTCTAGCTACAGAACTCTCAAGTACAATAATGTCAAAATCGCCATTGTGCAACTGTAAACCAGATAGACTAACTGTTGCATGATAACAGCCGCCCTTTGGAAAGCCAACCTTCAATCTAATACGTTGATTTGGCTCATCGTATTCAAGATTAATATTGCATGATGCTGATTGGCCTTTTTCATTGCTTCCAATTTGCGTTATATTGACATTGTAACCGTCAGTTGGTTGATCATCAGGACCAAAGATACACAAATTATCATATTCATCCCTCGGTTCTATTGTCATTGAATGGGCAATTCCAGCTGTGCACACAACCGTAGAACTCTGTCTTACAAATACAGTTTTATTTGGATCAGGTGGACCGGGAAGAAAACTTTTTAAAAATGGACTGCCATGTACATGACATGAACCAATGAGGACTGCTATACGATATTGGCCAGCATGACGTACAGTAAATTTAACTACTGCCGTATTAGCTGCTAATGGATCAGTACCACCTAGATCTATCAGGGTTGCTACTCTTCTCGTACCCTCTGATACATCCACTATTAGATTGTCTTTGTCACAGATTGGATAGGGCTGACCATTCCGTTGATAAAACTGGAAAATTATTCATCGTTTCAAACAGCATGAACCATCTCATAACTTGAAATGTAATGGAAATATGGAAATTTTCATGATAACATTTATCGTAGATTTTATGCAGCTCCACGAAAATAGTTTGCATGAAAATTTCTATAACTCGTTTCAATTCTGAACAATTTTCTACAAAATACAACCAGTTTATGATGAATTGACGTACTTTAACGGTGAATGTCATGGTTTCTCCAACGAGCTGAGGCTCATCCCACTCGAAGTGAACGCGACAGTTGCTTGGCAATAGATATTTCCCAGTAACATACTGCAGCAACGAGTGTTTCGCTTCTGGTGCAAGTGCAGGTTGTGTCATAGCTGCTAGGGTAACCAGCCCAGCAACTGACACTGAAACTACTAGCATTCCACCTACAAAGACATAATAAGTCGTTAATTCTTGTGGAATTTCATTAAACGGAGTTAATATCGGTTAGACGAAATTGTGTATTTTTTCACAATAAGGATGTGTTTATTTACCCCATGTCCAGGCATCTTGGTGTTGACTGTTCTTAACGACTGAACTCCACAGGTCGGCTTTCAACGCCTCAAGATCATCCTTTGATGTTGGGAGAGACTGTCGCGCCTGTATCCACTTTGGGAGATCTTTGCCGAGAGCTGAACGTGCCTCGTTATCTTCGACCCAGTACACATCTTCAAGTGATAACACTTCCATCTGCATTAACCTTGGAATTCAATAATTCACCGATAATTAATTATCCAAAGACTTGCTTAATTCATTAATACGGGGATTCAATTATTTTGGAAAATATTTCAGGACTCGAGCGAGATACAAAAATTTTCACGGACATCTTTTTTCAGAGCATAGTGAGATCTGCAAAAGAAGATCCTATGAAAAATTCTATGTCTTCACGGGATTTTGAGATACTTCAAAAAAATTGATTAGGGTAAGGGAAGATGAATTAAAGTGGATGATAGAAATTTCCGAAGAAAACATTAGTTTTGGGAATTCATTGAAGAATCCATTGATTTTCTCAAACCTGAGGACAAACTTTTTTCATTTCCCCAAATTTTCTGTTTTTTCAAAAGCATCTCTGGTTTTCATTAAAGAGTAATGGGATCTCGACCAGTTTTCCAACTTTCAAATGAATTTTTTTGTTCATAACGGTCGATTTTTTTGAAAAACAAAAGTTTCAACCACTTCAATATGTTGAAATCAATGGGCTACGACTTTCTCGACTGTCAAAATTAATAATCATACGCAAAAAATTCTTTTGAAAATTCAATACATGCAAAGGGTCGCATTACACCTTAACGGAGCGCAAAAAAAAGAGAATCAATGTGAAGATGCCTTGGCAACAATTTTCCATTATTTTCAAGGTAGATATATGGAGGAAAGCCTGTAATGAAATGAATTCCTCAGAAATTGATTAAAATTCATTCAAAACCACTGAAATCGATGGCGAATAGGCTCATCTTTATTTTTCTTTTCATCGGAAATTTCCTCAGCCTTCTAATGGGATCATCGAAAAAATTCTATCTGCACCCGCCTCATTGAAATGTCTATTCCCCCTACTTGTCCCCAATAAACAGAATATATCTCACTTCTGATAATGAGAACTTAGACCATGATCGGTTAACCACTGTCGAAGAACCAATCGTTGCTGGAGCATTCGTGCTGCACGCTGTAGACGTTCTTCATCCTGCGGCGGTAATTCCGGTAGTGCTTCAACTTCACCGCAGCTCGCAAGAGTCGAGATACCTTTTCAGAGAAAAAAAAAAATGAAATACTATGAATTTAAAATTCTCTACATTTTCAAATTTTTTTTCTACTCAAGAGATTAAAATTTTGTTGGAAATTTTTTAGTGAGCAGAAAAAAAAATTGGGTTAACAGGAAAGTCCCGTTTTGTCCTGATAAGAGCCCTATCTTTAATTCCTATTTGGCCTTGCCAAGAATTTATCTTCACGAGTTTCCGTTCCAGTCACAGCTTCCTATGCAATATCTTTTACATATTTTTTTCTCCTCATTGTCAGTTCGGTATTTATTCTGATACAATGTCGAGTGCCTGGTTATTAAATTTTTTTTGTATTCTCCTGTACATTGAATTAACATTGGCGAAATGTACCAACTCATTATATGAAACAGGTAATTATAAAAAAATCAATTTAATTACTCTTGAAAAAAACATTACTATGGTGATTGATTGATGGAAATTAGGGCGCACGTAATATTCAGTGTGAAAAACTGCATTCGCTGAGTTAAAAAAAAAAAATTAGGAATGTGAAGTGAATTCAGGCTTTTAGCATTGAGTGAAGTTTCAACTTTTCATACCAGAAAAGCCTCGCTTTTCAGCGACTCCAGATTATACAGATAATACTGTACAGTTACCAAACTAAAAAAGAGTAAAAACATTTATCTTCACAATTTCATTGCTTTTACTTATTCCGACCAAAGAGTTTGCAAATCCTTCATCAACTCAAAGTTCCATCAATTTAAATTCTATTTAAATATCAATCCTTACTTTTTCCGTTAATAAATTAGAGGAAACCAAGTGTTTGACACGGATTGTTGAAAATCGCAGAATAATATGATCTCAAATATAATCAGTGAACTTATCCTACTTTTATGTCTAAGTAGAATTTAATTCAATTTCTTCTTAAACGTTTGTTTTATGAATTCAAAATTTTCAGGTCCTGGTTACTGGTTGAAATGTACGAACACCAGTCTAGCGGACGCATCCGGCCAGTGGGTGACACTTTCCGCAATAAGTATTTCAGACTCAAACATTAAATCTATTCCGGCAAACTCATTTGGACAGGACAAGAATACTCTGATTGCAATAAATCTTCACAACTGTGAATTACGTGATCTACTACCTTATGCCTTTACTGATTTTCCGAAATTAGAGAAACTCAGTTTATCACACAATAAATTAACGACATTGCAATCATCTTCATTCTCAAAATTACCATTGCTCGAGCAATTGGATCTTTCATTCAATAAAATACAAATAATTCAGAATGATTTTTTTGAGAAAATTCCAACAATAAGATTATTGAATTTGGATGAGAATCAACTGAATTGTCTCAAGCCAAATGAAATACAACCTCTTGGTAACCTGGCAAAAATAAGGATTTTGGAGAATCCATTGTCCCTTATTTGTCGTGGACAAGTAAGTACAATTCATTCATGAATAAATTTTCTTTTTTCCCCTTTTTCCATTTCAAGGTCGTGTCACTTCTGGAGAAAAGTTATGTTAAAATGGACCTCGTCATAAAATTATTTGAGATTGAATTTGTCAAGGGTTGCTATTGGAACGCCAGAAGAAATTGATATGGAAAATAGGTTCATTCGATGATATCGTCGAATGAGTTTTCCACAGATTTTTCTGAGTTTCCACTTTTTCAATTTCTCTGATTCTAATCGTCGTAGCGAGTTGAGAGTTCTCGGTAATAAAAGCTGAGATAATTTTCTCTTGATTTCGTTTATGTTTCTGTTTGATTAAATTCTCACGCATTATTTTTACGGGAAATGTTTCTGGTTTTCCGATGAATACACCCTTGAAATTGATCATCAACCGGAAGATGTAAAAAATCACGATTTTCTTACATGAGTCTGTATGACCTTGACTTCTCTTCTCCCCATTTTCATTTTTTTATTTCCAGTTGACCCTATGGCTGAAGGATCATAGAATAAATTACTCGAATGAACGTCCAAATGGAATGGAAAGTTGGCTGGACAGTTTACTCTGGCGTTGCGCCATTGAGGACGATGTGATTGCCAAATCGGAGGAAAAAATTAAACAGTGTGTCATTCTGGGGATGTTCAATCAGTTTAAGGAGTCAGTTGTGACCTTGGATAACTATCAGGATACAAAGAATGTTTGTGTTCATGAAAGGAAAGCCTTTTTGAATTCTCTCCATGAAAATTCTGGAGAATCGCTAACAAATGCAGTGGCAATTGATAAAATGATGAATGTCATTGGACGATTTTTATCAAATTAAATGGAAAATTATTGAATATCTGTCACTTCAAGTCATTCATTAATATATAGTAGATTTGACTGAAGGATTATTACATTGTTTTTTGGAAGCATTGGGGCAATGAGGGATAACAAGGGGTACATGGTCGAAACTGTTGGATGAGTACATATATGACTGTTTAGTGTGTTTCATGGCTCAAGGCTGGTATTGATTCGGTCGATTTCAGCGCGATATCATTGTGTACTCCGGGCACTCTGTGTGGAATATAATTTGATGCTCTTCAGAGACTAACCAGATATTTCGAGTTTTATTGTGACCACAAAAAAACCCAAATATTTTCTGCACCTTCGCCAATATTGATACATTTCCTGAATTTCAATATTGTGAATAAAGAAACCTACAAAATAATGATTTTTTCACTTCAATGATTACTATTTCGACCTAAATTCCTAGTTTTAATTCGGCTCTTCCTATTTCTTTTCATTAAGAATTTTGATGTTTTACAGTGAAGTGAAAAATATTAAGTAAATTTTACATGAAACCAAGTGTGGGCAGTTTCAGTGGGAAAAAGTCTCTCACGTGCAATTCAAGCATTAATTTACACATACGCTTTACTCATTATTTTTAATGAACAACCACGGTGCACCCACAGAGTGAAATTCACACTGCCACGTTGTGCTTTTCATTTCTACTGCTTTTAGAGCATTGTTGTTTTTAAACTCTTCGCAGGTGTTTTGTGACTAATGCCTGTACCTCTAAAAAAGTCTGCTATAAATTTGAGTCAAGTTCTTCCCATAACTCCTCTGCTTCATTAAAAGCTCCCAACAGAGCTGGACGAAGCTTAGTTCATCTTGTTTTTTATTATTCTCTCAAATATTTACTTTCTTTTTTTAAACTACTATCGATTATCGATTGATGAACAAACGCCAGCCAGCCCTTGTAACCACTCGCAATCCTTACTTTCAACTTTCTTTTACTTTCATCCTCGCAACATTTTGCTTCAAAAGGATTTCTTCCGTTTTCTATTTTTTTTTCCGACATTTTTCTATGTAGAGGATAATGGGAAGATAAAGATAAAATGAAAGATAAAAGAAAAATTGAGAGAAAACTCACCGGAAGATGCACTGCCGCTCGGCCGAAGTGACATACCAATCGATGATATTTCATCGACGAAAAACTCCTTGTCCCGAAGTCCATCCCGTTTACCGTGATTTTTGTCCGGCATAACTCAATTTATTTCTAATTTTCCGATATTCTTTTAAAATCGCTCTTTTCGCTTCATCAAACTTTCACTCAGGCATCTTTATTCAAACGAACGTTAATTATTAAATCCCAAAAACAAAAGATTGTAATGAAAACTTTGTTAGATTTTCATGAAAAAAAAAATGATCGAGTGGAAGTGAATTTCCTTTCTTTTTAAATGAACAAACTTCGCGAATTCGTTTGAATTTAACTTTCGTGCAATATGAGCTACATTTACGGGGTTTGAAAACGTAATGCCACACGTATACTCCAACCAGACCCACATATACTCGAAAGATTACAGAAAAAAAAGAGAATGAGAGTGAAGAGGTAGGTCAGAAAATTTAGAATGAAATAATCTGTGTACATATACAACGAGTTGAGGCCTTGTGACCTCTCGTGGACTCTTGACCTTTCTCGGTTGGGATATCCTTTACTGACATTATTTCGTGCTAACGATCCTTTTGGCGCCGTCCCGGGTGCCAGGAGGTACAGAGAGAGATAAAGGGAGAGTGACTGATGATAGGGAAATCTAAAAGAAAGAGGTAAAACGGAAGAGGAAAATGAGAAAGAAGATTTTAGGAAGGGGAAAGACTTACGTGCGACACAAATTCATGATTATGGATGAGCCGGATGCTTCCGGGTTATTATGAAAGAATGCCTTTTGAAATAGTGGCTGAGTGAAATCGATTCTGAATTTTCTCTCGCGTTTCACAAATCCCGCAAAAAGCTTTTGGATTCATTGTCGCGGTCTACCGGATTTTCTGCCATACAGAAACTCCAGAATCTTCTATTCGTCCGGGGAAATACGAATCTCAATGGACTCACCGATAACACTTCTTCTATCTATTCTTTCAGCTATCTTTTGTTTTTTCATCTGATTAAATTGGAAGAAACTCGAAATGTGTGAATGAAAAAGATTTTCCCTGTGCTTCATGAATTTTGAATGTTATTTCAAACCAGAGGAAGAAAGAAACTCCAATTTAAATTTTCATCTGCTGATTGAAATTCCATTTCAAGTAATAAAAAACAAGGAATGAGAACTATGGAAAAGTAATGCGAGTAATCAGACAAATGGTTCAAATCTCTGCAGTTGATTGCTACGGAATCTATGTCAATTGGATTTTATTGGTTTTAATTCGTGAAAATTGCAAATCAAAATGCCTGAAAATTACATTCTCCGTTTATCAATTGGACGAGAAATAATTCAATACTTGCATAAAATTATTTTTATTAGTATGAGTAGCTATCAAACCTGAGTAGTAAAGAAAAAGCGATGAAAGAAATGAGAAGAATAAAATTGTGAGGTCGAGGGTGGCCGCTTGCCCCGCTCATTGCGCTCTCCTTTGTTCCTGTCTTATCCCCCTGTCATTCACGGTATTTCACGCCGCTACGCTCGAGATAACACCGCATTTCCTCTCCTCTTGCATTTCACTTTATGGGGGCAATCCCCAGCCATTGAGGAGTTTTGTCAGGTAGTTTTGTAGAAACGAGATGTGAATTTGTGATTTGATATTGATATTTTTCAACACTTTAGAATTGACCTGTTTGCAACGAATGGTATTTAAAAAATTCACATTCAATGTTCAATTTCAATTCGATGGATTCCATCAAAAAAATGTGCTATATTTCTACACAGAAAAGTAATATTCAAACAATTTGGGGAAAAAATGAACATTTATTACAGTTAAAAATCGTTGTTACGGAAATTCTAATATTTGTGGTAGTGAAAAATTGCAGACAAATGTTTTTTTTCTCTTATTCATTTTATTGCTTTTATTGTTTCCTGCATGTTGAGTTCCTTTGAAGTGTTATCAGTAAAGTTCGGGAATGTTTTTTTTACAAAGGTCGGGGCTGCGAATCGAGCGGTCGATGAATTCTAGGTCGATGTCTGCTTTTTTTTCCTCTTTCATTTATAAAAAAATCGATTTTCGCATAGGACATAACGCGAAACTATTGGTGTATCCGAATGTTATCGAACTCGTGCATAGAAACACGTGTATGTACATGAGTTTATTCCCCAGAATAATAATAATTGGAGAGTTCATTAGAGTTATCAAACGAGAGATGAGAAGATGAGTGCGGAGAGGAAAAATTTCAATTAGTCACGAGTCTCAATGATTAAAGAATTTGTGTCAATTTATTTGAGCAATAAAAAAATGCAGTGTATATACATTAAATGCAAAATATCCCGACGGATATCCGCAATGCAGGGGAAATAAGCCCAGAGTCGAAGAGCAAATGTGTATACAACACAGCCACCAGCATGGAGACCACCATATATACTGAATCCTCAAACTTACACTCAAAGAGGTATTACTTTATGTACAAAGTTTTCAGCGGTGAAGTTTTGATCGCGATCGCGTCACCAACAGAACTTCTACCAAACAGCTTAAAGGATCGAGAATTGTATGACGTATATCGAGGCCTTGATCTCCACCTTCTTGATGAGTGGGTTGAGGGATTGGTTTAATGATGATAATTAAAGGGGGGACCAACATAAACGTTATCCAAACCCAGGCGAATTTATGAGAGTTTGATAAGGATGATGGTGATTGGAGTAAGAAGTTTAATTTCGAAAAAATTGAAGTGAGATTCTCATAGATTGTGGGGAATATCTCAGAAACACAGCGAGATACAAAATTTTTTATGGGAGCCTTTCTTCTCGAACAAAATGAGATCTATAAGAAAGATCCTTTTGGAAAATTCCGTATCTCCATTAGATTTCGAGCAAAATTTGAGCAAAATCGATTAATACCGTTCTATCAGTTGACTATTGAAATGAAATTACAACTCTAGATTTCATGTGCTGTACTTCATGATTTCTCTGTTTGGATGATTATTATTACCATGACGTTACCTTCATTACGAAGTAGACCACTCGAGGCTACCCAATTAAATCTCACGAGGCTTGGTAAAGTTGAGATTTAAACAGTACGAGAAAGGCTAAAAGATTATTCCTTTTTGCATTAAAATGATAAACCGTTGCGAGCTTGAAAATATTAAATAATCAGATCAACCATGTTAAACAGTATTATGAAAAATAAATGAGAAGAAATGCGAATTAAAAACTATGGACGAAAAGGAATAAAGAAGAATGCGAGATAAATTAATTGAACCGTAATCTGTGCAGGCACAAAGAGGTTTCCATCCACTGCATTGCGCGCATAAAACTTTGTACTTAATTTATGTATTATTATTATTTATTTTTTTTAACTCCGAAATGGTTTTTGTTAAAAGGCCCCGAATTATTATTTGATTTATCAAAAAATCTCGAACTTTTTTTTAGTTAATTAAATTTAATGATTATATATAATTATTTTTGAAAATTTCGTTGAAGAATCGAAGAATGGTGTCAAAGTGTCGTTGATACAAGTTTTACATTCTCATGGGATTTAACCGAACGGTTAAAATCGTGCCTGACGTTCCACCCACGGATTCGCCCTTTGGGCCCTTGCATTATCCCCCGCCACGTTCCCAAAAAAAAAGTAATGATAATAATATATGTTGATATTATCAATTTAGAAGAAAATGCCGTAGAACGAACAAAAAAAATTCAAACGTAAATTAACAAAATCAAAATTAATACTCCAAAAGAAAAAACAATAATTGAGGATAAAATTTATTTTTCGAAATAAGGGGAAAATTGGGATTTTTCCGCGACGATCCGGCCGTGTTGAGTCACGCCAGTCGACTGCGTACAATACGATTACACAGTGGGACCAAGCCTTTCCTCCTACCACAGTGAAAACGCCGTCGCCAAACCCCACCAAAACACCCTTACGATCCATTCCTCCTCTCTCTATCTTTACCTACATGCAGTATACACTCTCCCCTTCTCTGATAACACCCACCACCACATCAACAACCATCCAGTCGACCAGCAGACACGATTCTCAGAGTGAAAATGTGCCCTCACGTGCCTTGTATCTGTTCCGTTTTGTTTCAAATGCTCATATCCCCCATTTCTCCGTCCTTTGCCTCCCCCTCGTCTCCGCCCCTTTCCATTTAAATTCTCTCAAATGTTAGAAATTTGTTCTCAAATATTCTAGATACACTGACGCTTTTTATAACGACAAGAAAATGTAATTCATGAGTACAGGAAAATTGTTAATACTAAGATAATCGAGCTATTGATTTTCCAGTGGTGCACACGGCGTTAAGGCCTTATCCAACAGTTTTATTTATGGATCACTCAGGTGTTACTCAGGTGTAAATCACAGTGTGTGCAACACGAGGAAAGGTCTTACTAGGTTAATTACTCGTAATTATTCACTGATTATTTGATTTATCACATAATCGATAATAATGGTAAAACAATTATCATTGTTTGGCAATGAAAGTGCAAATTTTTTCTAAGATTATTCATCCGAGTTTCATCCAAATGGTCCATTGGGGCTTCGAACTTCTGTCATGTTTAATTAAAACGTTTACGAGTTTTATGGTAACGAGAGCCAGAATAAAAAAGCCATCCAATAAAGAATGCATCCAAATCACTCAGAGACGATGTAAATAAACGCAAAAATATTGAAAATCGATTCTCAATTAGAGGAAAAAGTTGGTCGTACTGAATTCGCATCTTTTTAATCGTTTCCCATTCTTTTTTACTCATCATTCCCTAGAGGAGGAAACAAAGAGACCACTTGGTGCCAATTAAAAATACGAGAGAATGTGTACAATGACACTTGTGTACAAGAGATAAAGAAAATAAGAACATTTTTACTTGTTTCCCTTTTTTTCCTACCATTCTCTCGGAATTGTAAGGGACACGAGGGTACGATACGAGCTGAATGGGTACTCGTGTATGCATTATCCAAGGAGGTTCTGAGTAGATTCAGTAAACAACTTTATTGGTCAATGGTTTGTGACATCTGAAGCATCATCGCTCGAGATCCACTCTTTTTTCTTCTATGTAAAATTATGCGATAGAATGACACAACGGGTATGATTCATGATTCTTTGTGGCAGTTGGATTCACTGGGATGCAAAACTGGGTATCAAAAGGCTGGGAAATACTGCACACGTTTGGGGAAGGGGGCCCAATAACGACGTCCAGATATTGGTGTAACGCGCAGGCGTAAAATTTTATCACTCGCTTTTTTTTTCTTCTGCTCTCCTACTTTCAGCCTGAATTTTTTTTAATATCATGCAAATCGAGGGAAAGCGAATTAAATCCACTGTGGAATTGCAGAAAAAAAGAAGCCGATGGAAAATCTCATTTCTATTCATGTTTTATCAATATCCGGTTGAAGCATTGATAATTTTTTTCCTCTTGCATCGTTTAAATTAATTGCGCAAAATTTATTACCATTAATCTGTAGATATTTAATGAAAATTTTATTAACATTTTATGATTGATGTTATATTTATTCATTGTAGAAAATTTTAATATCAAATAATCCACTTAATTTCAACGATTTTAATATTTCAATTTGAAAATTATCCTCCTCTTTCAATAATTAATGGAATTTTATAGACAGCGAAGTTTATAGTCTGTGAAATGAACGCTGGATCACAGCCAAAATACTTCTAAGTACATAAATGCCAATGGATAACTCAATTTCGTGACTGTAGAATTTTTTACGATCGTAATCTATAATTCTAAGCTATCCATCAAAATATAAAAAGGAAAAGTTTTGAATTTTATGCTGTTACTCCTGCTCAAACCAAGAAATTGATGGATTGTTTAGGCGATTCCTTTTTTTCTTTTACTCACCCTTTTTTTGGAATAATGGAATGTATTGTGATAGGCCAATTTCAGCGAGCCATTGATCAGCTTCAGTGAGTTCACCATTGTTAACATTAGCAGCTAGCATTAGTAATTTTCCAAGTGATAAGACCATAGATAGGGCTAGAAATACCCCCGACAATACAGTCGACCATCTTGCCATTGCTTAGACTCTACATCTAAAAAATTTATAAAGACAAATTATCACAGGAAGTATTCATAAATTGAACATATCCTTAATCATTCAGAGTTAATTCATCAAAGAAATAATATCTTGTTCCGAAATGAAAAATACTTCGAGGTTATCTTCATAATGTTTGTAAACAAATAATTTTTAAATTTAGTATAGCTGATAAAATGATAATTACCACATTTTTAATTGGTTTCCGGAAGACTGTGATAATTCTAAGTGACTAAATTATTTCGTATTATTTATTTCAACTGCATCACCTAATGAAACGATAAACAATACACTCGACTTTTAACATAGCCCGGGTTTGCATAGCGGTATACTATCTATATGTCATCACAATGAAAATATGCGTAGGAAGAGAATATGACCGAGGGAGGAAATACTCGAAATATTGTCCTGAAAAAATAATTCGCGACGATACTGCAAGAGGGCATTACTCTGGTGGTCCTTTGCAGATAAAAACAAATCCTTGAGTATCTAACTTATTTCCCTATTGTCAAAAATATAAAGAAATAAACTTAGTTCTTGTTTTTTTTTTACTAAATTTAATTACAATTCATTTATTCTACAGCGCTCGTTAATTACAACAAACGTATACACAAATACCCTTGAATTGTTGCAATTGGACACATTTTAATTGATGAATCTTTGTTCACAGCGATAATTAGAATTAATAAAGAATCATAATATTGACTATAACAATTTCGGCTTATCAACGTATTGTTTACCATGATGTATAATTGTTGCAAATGTACCGGCTACCATTGCACCCCAGAATAACATATAGAGTAGTACATCTGTACTGTAATGTGAGGGCAGTATAACGTGGGCAATTAGCATTGAGGATGCTACTAAAAGTACAAGTGGGAATGTAGCATAACGCCAATTTCTCTCCAATTCCAGTGGACACTTAACGGTCATGCATTCACCATCCTGGATTATGTATCTTCCCAGAAAGAGATTAATTGCATCCTAAAAGCATAACATTAGTCATTAACGTGTCCCAAAGAATTAGTTAAGATGACAGTTCCTGAATAAAATGTAAAATACCTGACGATAACCATCAGCGAAATTATTCTTGTAATATCTGGTTAAAGAATTAACTCCATCCCTCATTGCTCCGACCTTTGTTCTCTTCCCAGTTCTCGTGAAATCCGTCTTCAATGCACCAGTACCAGAGTACTGGGTACTAACAATATCAGCATTATCAGCCCAAACATTTTTGAACAGTTGTTCATAAGACGGATGATCCTCAAGTCTTCTCAATATTCCCATTTTCCCCAATGCATCAACAAGCGCTCTCTTCGCCAACATACTTTGCACAACGTTTGTTCTATCCAAGCAATCTATACAATTCGTTCTAAACACACCATCCTGTGCTGATAGCAAAACACCGTCCTTAGAAAGCAAGAAATAACCCATTTGCTCTTGATCATGGGCCAGTCTGTCCATCAAAATATTAAGTCTATCCCATCTCATGTGTCTACATTCAGCATGGAAATCAAAAGCTTCGTATTTAACATTTTGATTTCCTATTCTTGCAACAACCTCCCTAAATGCTTTCTCCAAAACATCCTCAGCCCCACGATGATCAATGAGATTAACTAAAATCTGTTTACCATAATGAAATATTTGAGCATCTAAATGTCTAGATGCAGCTACCTGATGATTCTCATTTGGGCTTAATTGTGGTTTCGGCTTGTACTTCAAATTTGGTGCTTGTTGCCAAAACAATGGAATTGAGCCTCTTGTTTGAACGAATGAACTACGATCCCCATTAACCTCGATTATTTGTTCAGTCTCCACGTAATTTGAGACATTACCATTTGCATCGATTCCACGTGAAAATAATCTTGTACCAGCTCGGTGTACGCTACGGCGTGATACTATTCCCCAGTTGAAGGAAATGCCATTAACAACTACTGTATTTAGTGATACAAAACCATGGATTATTGGCAAACAGAATTTTGAATGTTCTGGACGTGACGATAAATCTTCTAGGAGATATGCATTCCACACGAATCGTGAATCAGCACGGTCATGGAGTGCCATCTGAAAACAGTATTGAAGGTCATACTTAGTTGATTAATTCAGTAGCCAAGATGTGGAACATCATTATGATTAGACATAAATTTTTTTGAATGGAGGGAAATGGGGAAAAATGAAAATTCTGATGAAACAGTTGGAAATCGAGTTCATTGAGTTTCCATTGAAAAACAGAGAAATTTCCCGATGAAAATCTCTATTGATAAAAAATGGAACGAATAGTCTTTTTTCACTTTTTAGAATTTCTTATTTCTTTGAGAATAACTGAGTTTTTAATTATTATAGAGACAGAAATAAAAACTCACTGCAAGACTCAGTTCACGATTTGCGCAATAGATATGAAGGAGAAACTGATTTTTATCAAGTGACTTCTGAATCTTTCAAGAATCGTTGAAAAAACATTTAAGCCGGTTTTTTATTTTTTCCTTTATGATAATTAGAACCGGAGATGTTTGCAAAGAAGTGAACACTTTCAAAAATGGAAAAAACCTTCAATTTCTCACTAGAAATTTATCTTCCAAAAAATTCTCAAGAATCGATTCTCACATGTTTTCTTCGGAAATTTGTTCAGCTTCCGTTCATTAGAATATCCATTTTACCCCAATTTTCCTCTATTCTCTTCAAACTCACCTCGAGGAACTCTGGAGGAGTATTATGCAGCCTCTGCATAGTGTGACTAAGATCATACGTATAACTAAAGTAAAAATACGGTGTATTCAGCACCGACTTCAACATCTCCATATAAGTTGTGTTATTCTGAATTTGTTTTTCACTCAAATGCAAATCTGATCTTGAATATGGTATAACATCGGTGGAAATTATTTTAAAAATCTCTTGGCCAGCAATAGTCCCAATTTTTTCAGCATCAGTTATTACAATGAAGTATTTGCAAGCTAGAAGGCGAATTGTACCAATAATTCCCCATATTTTACGTCTACTCGCAGTTTGCGGAATTTGACTAGCTGTTCCAACTATTCCAAAATTACAGAAAAAACATTATTTCGGTTTCTTTCATTATTTTTCTTCCTGTTAATTCAAAGGCATAATTAATTCATTTGCAGTTTACCTTGCGTGAAGATATGTTGATTTAACCTGTCCACTATCAGGAGTACTTTTGTACCCACTGTTTCCACATAAAATTTCTCGTTTGTTGTGTATCTTGAAATGAGAAGAAAACATTAATTTCGGATGATGTCCCTTATTCTTCAATTAAAACACAATTATTTTTTGCTTCAATTACTTACAGATACAAATCATCGTAGACATCCGTGTTCCCAGACATTTTGGAATGTCACTTGTAATAATAAATACGTTCTTAATAATGCAGTAATTAATTTACTCTAGCATTGATCCCAATTAACTCATGAAAAGGCTAGTACTTGAACTTGGTTAAAAAAAATTCTAAAAAAAAGCAAACATCACGTCAATAAACCAATTCATGCACTCTATTTCTGATTTTGTCAATAAGTTCTCCAATAACTCATTTTTTTCCTAACGCGTGTAGAAAAAAATTGAGTGTCCCATATTCCTCATAGTCATTGAGTCTACTCAGACGTCTTTCCGCAAACTGAACGAAAAAATATGATTTTTTTTGACACCTGGCAATTTAGGGCGAGTTCTCAAATGAACTCGCATGGTACTTGCTCCAAAATGGGGAAAAGTATTTTTGATGACAATATCAATAGAATTTTGAAAAAACAACGATAAAAATAATTGAAGAATGGATTTAATTCGAGAATTACCGTAAAAAGTCTCCGAAAAAATTCAAGAGAATAAATTTGTTAGGTTAAATTGTAGTTACATGTGGAGAGTACCTACTGTTCGATCGAACATAAATGGAAAAAAAAATCTAAACGTCACAAGTACCGGTATTTATTGTTGTATTTTCATGAAATTATGAGCTCATGGATGCTATTAATTAATTTGGGATTGTTGGTGACTACAACAATTTCCACATTGTCACCACCAACTGATAAACACAAGCGTGATAAGGGAAAAGTTGAGAGTAAGGTATTATTTCATTGTATGAATTTTAACAGATGTTCAATGTAAGATTTAAAAAAAAAGTTAAATTGTTAATTGTGTAAATGTTACGATATTAGAAAGGTCCAGTTGATCAGAATGTATTTGAACGAGGTCTCGTAGTTCAGGAGCCGAAAACCATTGAAATTTTACGTGAATCTGGACTTTATTTCAAAGACACTAAACTAAGACAATTCAATGGTGAAGTTTTGGGATATATAACACCGGTAAACTAATTCGATAATGAATTAAATAATATTATCAATTGCATCAAATTATTGTACATGTTATAATTAATTATCGCAGTGGAATGGAGAGGGTTTTGAAGTTTCAAAAACATTTCATGGAAAATTATCATCAATTTCGCCTGTATGGCTTGCATTACCACGTGGAAATGTGAAAAAATTTCACATTGCAACACATGATGTACAAAAAAAATGGTTGAAAGAGATGAGAAGTCTGAATGATGGTAATAATACTGTTAGAATTTTACCAAGAGTATTATTCGAAGAATGGACACCCGAAGAAATATCGACATTGAATAATGACAATCAGAGAAAAACACAATTAGTGTCTGCACTAACTGAAACAGCTAAGAGCTTCCAATTTCAAGGATATGTATTAGAAATTTGGAATCAATTTGTTTTTACTGGTGTTAAGACTAAAGTTGTTGTTAATTTAATTAAATCTTTGGCTAAGCGGCTTAAAAGCAAAAATTTGGAAGTAATATTGGCTATTCCACCAGCGCGAGGGTATGAAATTCTTCATTATAATTAAGATAATGAGAACAGTGGGTGGGAATGGTCAATTGAATGTCAATTAATTTTCTTCTTATAGCCCCGAGGCTCAGATCTTCTCACAAGCGTATTTTGAGGAATTAGCACCTCATGTTGATTACTTTTCATTGATGACGTATGATTTTTCAAATGTACAACGGCCAGGACCGAATGCCCCGCTCGAATGGGTTAGAGAATGTATAGAGAAATTAGTTCCTGATGATGATGACCCTAAACGTGGACAAATCTTAATGGGATTGAATTTTTATGGAAATAATTATACACCAGAAGGTGGTGGTCCGATTCTTGGATCACAGTATATGAAAATCCTTGAAACATTTAAAGGGAAAATTCAGTGGGATGATAAGAGTAAAGAACATTTCTTTGAGGCGAAGTAAGATAATGAAATAGTATTCTCTGAAAACTTTCAAAAAACTTTTATTGATAAATGATTTATTAAATTTGTTTTTGTGAATAATTTTTGTTGTAGATCTCCTGGTAATGGATTCGTTTTCTATCCGACACTATATTCTTTGCAGCATCGAATTGATTTAGCCAGAGAACTTGGAACGGGCTTATCCATTTGGGAGCTCGGTCAGGGATTGAATTATTTCTATGATTTGCTGTAAGTAAGTACTAATTCCAAAAGTCACATCAAATGAAAGTAAGAAAGAAAGGAAAAAAATGACAGAATTAAATAAAATCATTTTCTTAATAGTAATATGATGTATCAACGATTTTATACATGAGTTTTTATGGTTATGATTATTATCGTTAGATGATTTACATAGCAGGTGCTGATACAATATGCTCAAAGTCTTTTAATGTTTCGTAGCGTTGAGTTTGTCGCGTGTTTCCAAAATAAATTTCTTTGTGATCGTTTATCTGAATATTTTCATTCTTCCGAAGTGTCATCATTGCCTGCGGCCCTTTCAGTACATTGTACATGAGAGCCCAAGAAAGTTTTGCCGGAAGCCAACTGAAATGGAAAAGAATTTCATCATAATTGAGATAGTAGTGTTAATTATTTTTTGACTGAAAGGAGGCTTACCTCTTGAGTGGCAAAAGGTACCTAACGCTGACTGGCATTGTGACATTTATTTGATTGGTTAAGATACCTTTAACTACCTCTCCAGCAACGTATTCAGGCTCGAGTGCTGGCATCAGCCTTGAACAATTATATTTACCTTTTTCTTTATGCTATCCTATCTTGATATGTAGTAATTCGTCAATGATAGAAATTCGGTTTTCTTGGTCACTGCTTCGCATTATTAAATTGACTAGAAAAGAATCGAAATGTTAATGCCTTTCAACTTGAATGGAGTCAATTTGTCAATATAAAGCAGCGACCAAAAAGCCGAATTTCAATTATTGATGAATCACCATATTTATCTTTAAATAAATTGGGAAAGTTATTTGTCAACTTTCATCACGACAAATTACCTCGGCTTAACGCCAGGGAACATTCCTGTGTTGATGAAATATGGACACACTAGTGTTGTATTAATTCCATCGTATCCATGGACCTTTCATTCACATACAAGCAAAAAAAATAGAGATATTGCAACGGAAAAGAATCAATCATTACTTCATTCAGTTTAAATCGACCTATAATTTAGTCATTTAATATAATAATTCTCTTACTCTAAGTTCTGTAAATAAGCTCTCGTGATATCCAATGGCTGCGAATTTTGTTGCTGAATAATCTGTACAATTGTAAGTACCCAGAAGACCAGCAACACTTGCAATAGTCACTATATGTCCATGATTATCTTTCATCATCTCTTTCAAGAATGATTTATTTATCTGTGTAGAAATAGAATATTTTTATTTTATGTAAACTTAAAGAATCACATTCTTCGTTTACCCAATAATGCGAAAGTATATTGACTTTGAAAGTCTTTTCTATTTCATCGTCAGGAAGATTCATAAATGTCTTTCCGCATACATATCCTGCATTATTTACAACAATGGTGACCTGAAAAGAATGGAGTTATGTGTTGTATGAAATGTTATTTACGCTTCACTTGAAAAATGAATAACGATTTATTTTCACTCACATTTCCCACTTCAATTTTTACGGTTTTAGCAACTTTATAAACATCCTCTTTTTTAGTAATGTCACAAAAATATCCCATACATTTACCACCAAGGTCTCTTATCTCTTCAACAACTTTTTGAATACCTGAGAAAGCAATTGCGATTAAAATATAGGGGAAGGTGGGGTAAAATGGACATAAAGGGTTAAATGGACACACCCTAGTTTTGATGTTATATATTACGCAAATCGCAAGAAATCGAGGGAAATATCAAAGATAGGTTTATTTTGATAGTTCCATTAGAAAGCTGAGGAAATTTCAAGTGGAAAACATGTGTAAAAATTCATTTTTTTGATATTTTAGAAAATTCGAGTTTTCTGGTCAAGATTTGAAGGGGTCCCTCTTTCCAAAATCTGAAAAAATCACTTTTTTGGGAATATCTCAGGTTCTATTGGTCGTAGCCTAAAAACTCAAGAACCAGCTGAAAGGTGAGCTCATTTCCCATCGA
>JABSMS010000669.1:0-17892 GCA_018902275.1 Aleiodes sp. PSUC_FEM 10030003
GAACGGTTCGAGATAGAGATTTTCTGATGATTCCATTGGAAAGCTGAGGAAATTTTAGTAAAAATACATGTGTCAAAATTAATTTTTTTTATTTCTTTGGAAATTCGAGTTTTCGAATAACCTGAGATATTCCCAGAAAAGTGATTTTTTTAGATTTTGGAACCTCGAATTTTCTAAAATATCAAAAAAATTAATTTTTACACATTAAGTTTTCCACTTGAAATTTCCTCAGTGATTTTCATAATATATAAAATCAAAAATAGAATGTGTCCATTTTACCCCACCTTCCCTTATGGACTCAACAAAGAATCATCAAGATCTTCTTAAAATTCAATTGAAGAGTGCGAATTCGTGCAAGAATCATGCAAGTGTCTTCATTTAACAAATGAATATTAAAGAAAATAGTTTTCATCTCTACCACGCTAACAAAAGGAATACTAATTAAAAAAGGGTGCGCTAGCTTCGTGCCTACCCAACACAAATAACTCACCTGTGGTTTTATTTCCATCTGGACTCGGTAAATCCTCTTTCTCCTCGATGATCGATCTACTGTCATCAATACAATCATCAACTTTCTCAATGAGTTCGGCTGTATTCTTCACCTGGATCCTCGGCTTAACATCAATCAATCCATGATTCTGAGCCTCGGAATTTCCCTCAGTACCGCAATCACTCATGCCAACGTGTTGCTTCTCATGTTGGGCTATTGTCGAATACCTCACAAACGAGTAACCACAATTTGGTCTCGTACAGTGATAATGCCTGTGCACTCTGTTACTGTGGCATCCTTGTAATCTACAGTCAACCATCTTGTCGTAGAATGCAAAACCAGGTGGGATGTCGACATTATCATGAAAGTCCCGGCTGTGCATCAGTAGTTGATCTGGCCTATCTGTGGAGAAGTGACATCGTAGTTGGGAACAGTGATGATGTTTTTTCATTCTAATCACGCACACTGGATCGGGACAGGTATCAGGATTATAGGTAGAAAAACCATCGGTATCATCAGTACTAGCTGGTGATAAACTTCCTTCGCGTTCGTCATTAATTGGATTGGGAGTTGTACTGGGAGTAGGTTTTGGCAATTTGAAACTTGTAAAAATTGCTTGTGGTGAATCGTGTGTGTGTTGTGTTGGATCACCACCCGACCATATTTCAATCACCCGATTTTTCGGTGGTCTACCGCGTTTCCGCCTGAACATAGCGTCAATGTTCGTTAAATGTGTGAGTGTTACATCTGATGATAATACTTGAGTCGTTGAATTCAGGTTTAATTGCCTCGTGTACTCGTGAATTTTGTAGTGCTGGAGTCTTCTGAATGGCTTGTCGATTGCGAGAATAACTTCCTTGCAGTTATCCCAATTGCAATGATAATGTTTTTCTTTGTCGGCGTAAGGACATGTGTCGTCACAGTTACCCTCCTCGAAATATGTGTCGGTTATTCTCTCTTGCGTCTCGTGTTCACGTAAGTGTTCACGGACTTCAATTGGGTTTCTCAGCGTTGCGCCACAGCGATCTAGCGCACAGTGATGATGTTCCCTGCCATTGTTACAGAAACAATCCGATGTAGCTGGAGTGAGATATGCTAATTCTGAGGGAGTCAATTGCTGGGGAGATTGTGGTGGTTGATCAATGATCATAGTCGAACTCGCGCTCGGACCGATTACCGTTGATGCAGTGAGATCCATCGCCAAGTCACTCGCTGATTGAAATGAATCCTCCAATGAGTAAAATGATGGTGATCCTCTTCCTTCATTCGAACTCTCGCCATTCATACTCAGCGCTAAACTCTGATTCGCCAGATCATCTGGTGCCCATACTGGCGGCCTTATACCAACTCCACCCACTTGTTTGTATTTCCTGTATGCTAATTCTGTCTCGTGTCTCTCGTGTTTTCGTTTGTGGGAGAATAGCTGACCGGATGAGTGGAGGACGTAGTTGCAATGTGGACGGATGCAGTGTATGTGATTGCAGACACGTGAAAAACGGCATTGTTCGTATGGACATGCTTCATTTTTCATGAATTTCTTGAAGCCGTCCCGCGATAATTGCTCGTCCTTTATGTGATACGATTTGTGTTTGTCTGAAAGCAAGAATGTTTTTTACGATTAAAAGATGAACTCTATAATTTAATTGGTTGATTTTAAATAATTGTTTCAGCGCAATGCTTACCCATATCAGCTTTGTTCTTGAAGGTGAATTTACATCCGGATCTTCGGCAATGGAAGTGCGTTGTCCGTTGACCAGCAAATGGACAATACTCCGTAGAACAACTCTCCGTAGCTCTGTATCTCTGGAAGCCTTCCTGAATTATTGCCGAATCCTTACGATGGAAATTAGCATGCATCTGTACATCTGATGTTGATATGTATACTTTGTCGCAATTATCGTGTATACAGTGGTAATGCGTTTGTTTGCGATTGTGAGGACATTGTCGCATAGGATGTCGCTCCATGCAATCATCCGTAGGTGAATATCTCATGAAACCGTGCTGAAGTGATTCATCGCGTTTTTTATGCCATTTGAAGTGCCTTATCATTTCTTCTTTCTTAACGAAAACACGACCGCTACAGTCGAGGCAGTGGAAGTGTTCCCTGCATCCTAATTCTTTGCAGTATGAACTACCGCATTCTTGACTCGATCCGAAACGTCTAACGTATCTTGAATAATCTATTGACGGTTGGGGTACCGTCGATTTCGAACTTATTAGGTTTTCGGCACCTGGGGACATACTCTGTCTCAACAATGCTGCAATCAGAAATAAATTTGAAATTAGTTTAATTAGATTATTTTGGGAATATTTCGGAAACTATGAGATTTAGGAGAATTCATCAAGAAAGCTTTTTTGTAGCTCATAAAATTCTCTACAAAAAAGGTTTCTTGTGAATTTCTTCTAAAATCACTCGGTTCGAAGATATTTGCAAAAGAATGTACATCAAGGTTTTTTTACATGTTTATTCTTTTCACTACTTATTTCTATCAGTAAGTCCTTACTTTCCGTCGATAAAACAGAACTCTATGATCGATGATAAAACACGTTTTTACCTGCCCTTGATAACAGAGTCGATAATAAACTGTTTTAGTGATAGAGCAGGGTAATGCGATGGAAGATCGCGCGATGTCGCTTTGAGCTACGAACGAAAATTCAAATGCAATCTTAATATGTACGAGTGTATCATGAATTATAATCCCGCAGCGACGACCCACGCGTAACATACAGATCCCCAAAAACTGGTTGGTACTGCAATTCAGACCGTGAAATAAAGGCCCAGTAACAAATAATGAAATGAATGTAATGTCTTTGAGGAGAGACTGGAGAAGAGAATGAAAAAATTCGCAGACGAAATACATAAGTTTTCGTTTATTTTTTTTTCCAACGAATATGAGTAAAAATATTTGGGATGATTTCAACCATGATTTCGCGGCTCAGTACGTTAGACTAAAGATGCATTGTACGAAACTGGGGGAAAGGAAGTCATCAAACAACACAGGAGGTCTCGAGCGAGAAGTGCAACCATTCGTACCAATAACTGCCTCGAAAATCCCAAAAGCTTTGTTTTATTTTTGTGGATTTTTTTCGGACGAGTACATATGGAAATACCTAAATGCGAGTGTCGAGAGTGGGAAAAGGTGGCGGAGGGAAAGGGGTGAAAAAAAATAGAGAAGAGTAGTCTCTCGCGTCGTCGCATCCGCTAATTCCAAGAAATACTTGTGCCGACGTTTGAATGCGTTCAGCAAAACGAGTTTAAAAATTGTCGAATATTTTCTACCAATGGGGCTCCACACGTGTATGTTTATGTTTTATGAACAAAGGAATTGCTGAAGAAAAAAAAATTGCAATGGAAAACAGAGAGAATATATGACGTTACAGTTTCTTTATCTTTTTTTATTCATTTTTCTTCTTCATATTCCAGAGTTTTTTTTTGTGTTTGATGAAGACTGAATTAATGTGATGTGTGTGTATTGAGGTTATGTACGAGGTCACATGGTGCCACCCACGCGATTCAGGTGAAGGAAACGGGGAGGGGATGGGTGGCTTTAAATGATAATGTTGGAGAGGGAAAAAGAAATGAACGTGACCAAGCTTAAGTGGCAAATCTTAAAAAATATGGGTGGACAAAAAATCCACATATATGGACAAAAAAACGTATATATATACACACGAGGCCCAATACTTTTATTTGTATTTGTGTGACCGTAGAGCCCGCAGCCTCCGACGTCTTTTCATAAACCTGGGGGAACCCTTTTATTCTCTCGCTCGATGTTCTTAAAAACGATGGAAAAAAAATTGTCAAGGAGAAATGAAGAAGAAGGGGAGGTTTAAAATTTTTTGGAAAAAAAAATTGGAGAGGAAAAAAATTCAGGGATTGAAAGGATCCCGTATTTTTTAGGGGGCTCCCTTAATATTTCCCTCTCAATTCAACTCTTTCATCATTTTATTTTCGTATTTTCTCCGGGTTTTTTTTGTCATCATTTAATCCTGGTGGGGGTATGAATAACCCTTTATCCGAGACCATTGCGACACGAATAAATGAAAAATTGAGACGGGATTTTTTTAGAATAAAAACACGATGCGAGGACACGTGTAACAATCCGTTAATTTACATAAACTCCGTTTTTTTAACCCCTTGAATTTATAATTCTTTATTCAATGGCTCGTTGAACGTTAGCTCATTTGGAATTATGATAATTGCGGCAAAAATGATCTTTGTGATCTTGTATTAAATACGAATAAATCAAATGGAGTATTACGAAACAATTTTTTTCATCTAACAAATAATGTTTAATTTACAACGAAAAAAAAAATTAATCTGAAATTCGTAGAAAATGAATTTCTCGTAAATGCCACGAAAAGTTGAGGGAGAAGACGAAGAAAGCTCTCGTGAGTTGTGACATGATGCAGTGCAGTTAAAATGAAAAGAGACAACTGAGAACAACGCAATAAATACAAAATGAAAATGAAGTAAATTTTTTTTTAAGAATACACGAAGGAAGTAGGAAGAAGGGGGTGTTTGTGTATGTGTGGTTGAGGCAGATACTAAACTATTCTAAGATGCGGCATGTCACCGACTTATTGTCTTTCTCTTTCCCACTAAGATCGTAAGTCCCCCTCTCCACTCCTACTTTCTCTTTCAAGCACGTTTATTTCCGTCAAAATTACGTTATGCATAGTCTCTACGCTCCAAGTCCTCCAAAAAATTGCATTCAATTGTTTTTGCAAAAAAAATTTTCACTTCAGACAAAATAAAATGGCTGTGGTCAAAATTTCCTTTGTGTTCGTTTAAAAAAAATAACGTTCCCCCTCCACGATTTTTATTTTTCAATTTATTCGAGACTCAACGACACTTTGTTGCCCTGTATACTCAAATGGCCAGTTGCAAAAAAAAGAAACAAAATTTTTTTTTCGACACGTGCGTTTCGTGCAATTAATACTAACCGTGTACACACATACAGCATGTGCCCCTTTCTTTATTATTATTATTTTTTAGGGGCTTTTTCTACTCTTTCTTTCATTCTTTCATTTTTTAATCACCCTTCTGGATTCGCGCATGGGATTTCATTTTTTTTTCATTTTCAAGTCCCAGTACTTACTACTTAGTGCCCATGGGCTTTTCCCCCACCCTTTAACATGTATTTGTGCGCTCCCAATTTTTTTAGAGCCTCCACCCCCTCGTCGGCTATTTTATAAAGTTTCAACTGGGCGAAGTTTTTTTGTGCATTTTCTTTCCTTCTTTTCACGCAGTAAGTTACTGTTGGAGGAAATAAGAGAGAGATGCTGCCCCTATGTAACATTAGCTCGAGATATGAAGTTTTGCGGAGGAGGGGGGGGGGCTACCCCCTGCTATCCTTGAAAATAAACAGAATCGAACCCTTTCGACTAAATTCAAATAGAGAACAGGGGGTCGAGTGGAGCGACTAGGGTTTCCCTCTCTCTCCTACCTACTTTCATCTCTTTAGTTTTTTGGGTAGCCATTGTTCCGCGTTCTTTCTTCCTTTTTTTAAGCCAGAATGAAATTTTTCAGTTACCCCCACACGGGGCCTTTTATATTATGAAAAAGTTTCCGCTACAGTTTGGATCGTCGAGCCGCTGTCAAAACAGAAATTCGATTCCACGATAGGATATGATCGAGAATACATTGGCGAGATTATGTATTACCCAGGAGGGATGATATTTTGGATCATTGCGTATCGTGTTTTCAATGAAATTCTTTTTCATATTTTATTTCGAATTTTTCGAGGCTTTTTTTGACAGTTAAATTGCCCCGAAGTTGATTGAAACATGTGTATAGGGGGAAAGTAGGGTAAAATTGATATTCCAATGGAATGGTTGGAGATGGAATTTTTTTAATGATTCTGTTGAAAAGATGGGGAAATTTCCGATGGAAAACATGTGCGAGAATTAATTTTTTTGAATTTTTTGTAATTCTTTTTTCCAAAATAGGTCTTTAACATGTTTTTCAATTAAAATTTTCTAATTTCCGATGAAGTCGCTGGGAAGATTCCATCCTAAATGCCCTCACCCCTTCCAAGCAATTTTCATAACACAGAATATTCAAATTCCCTCTAAAATCCAATATGTCCGTTTCACCCCACCTTTCCCCATATTTTTTTTCAACAGCAGCCCTTTTTCCATTCTTTCAGGCTTTTCGATCATGATGCCATAGCTTTCGAGTGAGTAATTGGGGGCAACTGGTGATGGATCAATAAAGTTTACAACGTCATTTCATGGACCATCACGCATCAAAAAACATGATTCAGTGGAATATCCGCGTTTGTTCGTTGGGTTTTGAAAATAAAATAAGGCTTAAACGCGCGATTACCCGTCTACAGCGCATACAACGCATCGAAACATTAATTTTCACCGAAAAAACAATTATTTCCGCACAAAAGAGTAACAAAACGATAAAGAACGAAAAATTCCCAATAATTTGAAAAAAATTTACAAAATTCACCGCAGAAATTCTTTTATCTCCAAAATTCCATCATTCTTCGATCAAACGTTCGATTGCCCAAGTAGACGAACAAACATTTGAATAATCTTTACTATTTCTATTAACGGCTTCGACTCCTGCAATCTACTCAAAATACATTGAAAATGTCAAAGTAAAAAAATCAATTTATTTTTTATCCACATTTTCTTCCGCGATCCTTGGATCACCGACTTCGTAATGTATTAAATTCAGTAGGCACTGACCTCCGTTAAGACCGCATTCATCTAATCCCTCACAATTTCGCCCCTCCCCATCGCCTCATCCCATGATTGTCACACACAAGAACAATTACTTTGGGATATCCAAATTGAAAGCCATCTATTTTTCACTCACCGAGGCATTGGCAGTCTTCAACGATTTCGAAAGGCAAAACAAGCTACAGCATTGTGTATCACCGCTGGCAACTTCTAAATTAAATTTAGAATATTTTTTAAATTTCTACGATTCCATCCGAATGATTTGGCAAGCGAATTACGGCTTTTATTTTATTTTTCACCAACATTTCACCCTAATGTAAACCTCCGGATGCCCGAATTGCAAAACCGTTTTTAGTATAGCTAAAAACAATCGTCCATACTAAATTCTCTCTTTGCTTCTTTTCTTTTGTCGAGTCAAAAATTTCGGGACAAAAGGGGTTGAGAGCCCTTAAAACAATTCTTCGGGTTTTTATGACTTTTCAATTTTTTTTTCGTAAAATACTAGAAATTTTTTACTGCAATTAACTTTCATTCGAGGACATTGAAGTGACGGTAAATGTGTGAAGACTATGAGTTATCTAACTTCTGAGACATCTGTTGAAAAAAGGAAGAATCGAGGGAAAAAGACGTCTGGTGAAGCACTAACGTGTGAGAATGCTCGAATGATGGAAAGACTCGAGGTCAGAAACGTTTCAACCCTCTTTCTCAAGATGCTCGGACTAATTTCCACGCTTTTTTCCCTTCATGACGCTTCTTATGCGATTATGCGTATCTGGAAATAGTCAACGTTACAGAGACGCGGGATTTATTTCTGGCTTGGAGGGTTTTTTTTATTCGAATGAATTGTAGTGGCAGCCGTGCGTTAAATAAACGGGTGAAGGTTTAAATGGAAAAACAAGTGAAAAGGGAAAATAATTGTCAAGGTTAAGAAAATGTGTGTCGCGTGTGATTGATGGATTTTCATTCTGCAATGTGTTTTCTTCGCTTTTTTATCGCAATTTTTTGAGGTTAAATGTTGCTGCACTTTTTGCGAGAATCTATTATCGTTAATTGTTTGGACGGGATTAATTGTCGTGGATTATTCTCGAAGGTTAATTCACATCTCTGTTAAATTTATTATTCGTTGAATTGTGGCTCGACAAATGTTTCTTCTCGGTTCGGTAAATTATTCACCATAACGATTTGTCAATTGAATAAGATTTTTATTGGCCTTCGTAAATTTGGAATGTGTCACTCTTAAACAAGACGTAATTGCAAATGGTGCATTCAGTTATTATTTTTTCCTTCTTTTTTCATTGTGTCTGTGAGTTTGTGGTTTAATGGACTCGGCGCAACGTCAATACGTCATAATTCTCGGTAGATTAAATTTTAAATTCGAATATTAATACTTCGTTTGATGGAAAAATCAGAAATTCAACAACGCAATTAAACTAAATTTTTTTTACATCGAATCATTTTTTTTCGGAGATCACATCAATCGAATTCGAAATAATAATCGTCATTTTAAAATCATTAATCATTGCCAAAGTCAGAAAAAGACTCATGACAGAATTGTTGAGAAGTGTTTTAGATGATTGCGAAATTGATGTCTCGAATTAAGAAAAGAAGAGAGAAAAAAATATATAAATATATACAGTGATACTAAACACGCGGGGATAAGTTTGTACGAATATGTGTGTGTAATAGTTTGGCTTAATGTTATGTGAGGTCGTCCCCAATATCGGCTACGGATCGGGAAAAGAAACTATTGGCAATCGTTGCATACCGTCCTCGAAAGAGTTGGAATCTTTATATCGGGGTTGTTTGGTAGACTCGCAATCCAATCTCGTATCAGCTATTAGTATAAATGTTATATATATGTAAGAAAAAAGGAAAAAAGGTGAAAACGGTTAAGCGTTCTAGTTTTTTGTCGATGACCGAGTTTGCGACGCGAGCTTTTTAAAACCCACACGTTTTAATTTTGTTAACACGCATCGATAACATTTTACTGCACTTTAGTATGCCAAGATAACTCAATCGTGACACAATGTGGCAGGCACAACACGTCATAAATATTTTTGATATAAATTTAAGGGGAGATGGGGTAGAATGGAGTACGAGAGAACTTTATGAGTTGTGGGCGAAAGTCAGGGAAATTGAGCGGAAAATTTGGGGATTGGAATTGGGTGGGATGAGTGCATTGAGGAGATTGAGGAAACTTCATGACAGTTTCAGCTGAAATGATGGACTTATGGCGTTATGATAGTTAAAATTAGCAAGAAAATGTAGATTTCAGAAAATAAACGATTTTCTCTCTAAACCTTCTGATCTCGAAAACATTCGCCAATTTCTGAAAAAAAATTCCCAAAGAAAATCGGTAAATTAAATCTTTCACATGATCTCCATCAGAAAAATCTTTCATTCCAAAGTAAATAAAATCGAGATTATTAATTCAAAGGCTAAAACTCCAATGAATTATAATGATCCTCACAATTATTTTTTCTTCTCACGAACTCGAAAAAAATTCCCAAAAATAAACTGTTATCAAAGAATTTCATCAACAATTCCGAAAAACCAGAAAAAAATACTCTGAATTACATACGAAAGTGAGAAACTTTGGCAAATGTCAAGAAGAGGACAGAGTTCCCCTCTCCATCTGCCGAATCTAAACGAAATTCAATTAGTGCTCCTTAATCAACGAAAACGTACAAAAAAGGGCTACGTTTTCTATGGGCAGTTACGGCCAGCCCGAGAGAGAGAGACGATTGTCCTCTGGAAGTGGATTTTTGTCAGTTCGGTATCCTGACGGAGCGAAAAATTAGAACTGCATTCCTGCAAGGGGGTAAAAGAAGGTTCCCAACTGTGGGGGCAACGAGAGAATGAGAAATACACATAAGTTTTTGAAAAAAAAGCAAGAAAGAGAGAAAAGCAAAACGGTGTTCCTTAATGCGTCGTGGTGAGTGGCCATTGGCCCCTCTGCGCCGATTCTCGAATGGCCGAAATTAATAAAAAGTTGAGGAACGATAAATTAGACCGTCGGCGGCACCGGGCCCCCACAACAGTTTTCTCCCACTACCAACCGCCACCATCCCTCTTCTCTCTCTCTCTCTTTTGGTAAAACGAAAAGCGAACCTCTCAGATCCCCACGGAGGGCGATAATAAATTTCAAATATAAAATTTCGAATTCGTTGGCTTTAAAACTTCCTCTCTAAACCCTTTTCTTTCATTCTTGAATTCTTTTTTTTATAATAAAAACTAAGCCTTTAGCGAATCACAGAAACATATTAAAAATTCTCGGAGAATACACGAATTCTCATTTGAGGCTAATAATTTCGTGTTTTTTCGGTGAATTTTTAATCATTTGGATAATGAAGGATGTTATTAAATAATTCTACGAATTCCTCAATCAATCTTTGTTATGCAAACAAGTTTTTGCGAATAGAGTTAATCAATGATGGTTTTTTAACTGAAAATTGGAAGTTTGTCGACATATGGGGGCTTTGCAACAAAAAAAGGGAGAATTAAAATCCCTATTGCCATAATCGGTTTAAATGGTTTCCAATGAACCGTGAAACTCAATTTAAATCTCGAGATGAAAAAAAATAATGGAAAGAGAGGATAAAGAATTAAAATGCCATTGAAACGATTCTGTGAATCGATAAAAATTCCATACGCAAACAGTCAATGGATTAATCTAATCAGAGATTGATTTTCAATGGAGCTAACCCAAACATTTCCACATTTTTTTATTCAGAATTAATATTAATTTTTTCACTCATTATTTATTTTTTTTGTGCATTTCTGCATCGCATTTATTTTATTTATTTCATTTATTTTATTTCGGAGTTGAACCGACGAAGCAGAAAGGCGTTACGATAGTGTCAGACGAGAAGAGGGGAGAGAAGGTGACTTGTGAGAATGAGGAACGAGTACGAGAGAGAGATGCGTGCTTGATGATAACTGTGGGGCAGTTGAAGAAAACTGAACATGAAACGGCGAGATTCTCGTGTTTCCTTCATTCATTGTAAACAATTAACGCCTTTCATAGTACTTGGATTAAATTAATTCTTTTTTTATCTCATTTGATGCGTTGAAAAATGTGTTTAATCTGCTTCATAAATCGACTCATTTTTCATCGCTAATAAACTAAGAATTATTTCGATAAAAAAAACGAGACTTGCACGCAACTTTCCTTGTATTGAATTATTTTTGGAGTGCGTAAATTTAGGGGAAAATGTGAAGACGAAAAAGGTTCTTTGATAAAATCAGTGTCACCGAATTTTTTAAAATAAAAATTGAATATGAATTACAAAGTTTATTTGTATTCATAATATGAAACACCGAAACTAAGGTGTGTCCATTTTACCCCACCTTCCCCTAATAAATTAAAAACCCCTAAATTCCCTGAAAGAATGTATCCCCTAAAAAATTCCCAAAGTTCGCAAAATATACCTAAATTTAGGGGAAAATCCACTAAGTCGGCATCACTGGATAAAATATTCGCAAACATTCATTCACGTCTAAAACGAATCGAACCAAACTGATAATAATTCAAACTGCAATTACAGGTAAGCGAAGAGCAATTATTTAACATTGTCACAGTCTCGGATAAAAGTAGAAGGGAAAGAAAAAGTTCTGCTGGACGATGCCGTGCAGAGGGAGGCTTCGAGAATGAGAAAAAAGACAAGAATAGCGGGGAAGTGAGCCCGAGGCGTGCTGTTCCTATATATGCACCAGTTATTTATTGTAGGCTCCCGTTTATATGTTCCATAGACGTTTTTTATGTTGATTGCAGTTTCTAAACTGAAAACGAAGCACACGCAAAGGATTTATCCTCGCATGAATTTTTATTTCTTTAAAATTCGAAGAAAGAACCAAGAGAAAATAATGATCGCGAGGCTTTATACAGTTAATTCAAATTCGACGATTCAAAGGTCCTCGACACTTGGGTGACAATGAAAATAGGGAGAACTTTTACTAGACTAAATTCAAGTGCATTGGAGGGTAAATGGAAAGACCAAAGACTTGGTCCTAAGCACCATAAAACACGAAACAAGAGTGAGAGTTGAGTGAGTTAGAGAGAGAAATAAAAAGAAATGAAATAATACGTTAAAGGGCCCCAAAGCCCAAGCAAACTACATCTAATTGGCCACTTTGTCCATTTATTCGATTTATTTAAATTATGGGACAATTGACAGTAGGCATTCTATTTTTTAAATCTCCCCGTTAAACCGCGGCTGATTGGGCGAGATTGGCGTGAGACACTGGCCCCACAGATTCCCCAGTTGTGGGCTTAATCAACTTTGATTGCTGGCCTCAACTATCCACCGTCTCAACTCCCAACATTTATATACATATTCCAACTCTCGTTTTAAAAATTGCCCCCTTCATTTTTTATTATTATTTTTTCGTCACTTTTCATTATCAGTGTCGCCAATTTCTTTCGTTTACGTTAAACGCCATTTTTTTTCTTCGTTTGTGATTTCGAATGTTTTGATGATTTGTTAACTTTCTTGAGTTTGAGAAATTACATAATGGAAATAAAAAACTTGGTCTCTTTCATCTTTTGTTTCCTCAATGAATGAGACAACCAATCACTCTATGGAAATTAGCGGAGGATTTATTACGCAGACAATGAGAAATATTATTAAGGAACATGAGAAATAATGTGGTTCGTCATTCCCTTTTTGACAAAGCGTAATTCACGGGATAATTTATCAAGTCCTGATTGGATAGGCGGATATTCCAATAAAGGGGGAATTCCCCTTAAAATGTTAAACTTTCGGATATATGTAATATCAAATCAACAGTGAAGAGGAAAAAAACGAGATAATCCAGAGTTTATTTCAGAGTTAATTCAACGACGATGTCGCGAAATGTGAGCGAGATACAGAAAAAAATCAAATGAGAATCAATTAATTTTTTCCTGATAATTGTTTTTTTGTGTGAATTATTCATGAAATTAATTTTGAATTTATTAGAGACTTACCGGAAACCTTTGGATCACCAGCGTCCACCTTCATAGCCGCTAAGCTTGCTATTGTGGGTGGAACCTAAAAAAGAAGAATCGTTTGAAAATTAACGGGACATGAATCCCGCGAGTTTCGTGAAAATGATAAAATTAATGAAAAAAATTTAAAATCATGGCTTTTCATTGTTTGTTAGGATCAGTGACCTTGCCATGCACCGTACAATGACATCGAATATTCAAACGAGCTTCCGGCATCGAGCTCACTCCACTCGACTCCCCTTATATTTTTTTATTTATTTTTTATTTACATTTTCTTTCAACTGTCTCTTTCGAGTATTATAAAATGAAACGAATTAATTAGAATTTCGATTTTACGCTAATTGGCACGGTTATAGGTTAAAGAGGTAGACGAACTCAATTTTTTTTTTTACCAATTCCTAACCATTCTTCGGTTAAGAGAAATTAAACATTTTCCCACGTAAAACGTCCGGAATTGATTAAGTTTTTTTTAAACAGTGTCAATGAGAGAAAAGAGAATGAAAAAAACAACGAAGTAAATAAAATGAAAATATATAAAAAGGGGACAGGAAGCCCCGCGGAGCTCAGTTGAAATTATTCGAATCCTGTACGATTTCTGAAGCCCTAGCTAATATCCGATGCGAGACGAGTGAATTTATAAAAGTCAGATGTTGCAATCGTAGATAACCTTGTCATCTTAGTTTTACACAATTCAATTCGCAGTGGATAATGTTATTTTTGTATATTTTTTATCCAGTAATTTTTATTGGTAGAATGTATTTAGGGATGAGAAATTAGATAGGGGTAAGTGGGGTAAAATAGGCATTTCAATGGAAATATTTGAAGTCGATTTTTTTTTATGATTTTAATGAAAAGTTGAGGAAATTCCGGACTAAAAAACGTGATAAAATTTATTTCTAAGGATTTTTCGGGAAATCGACAATTTTTGGCGAGAATTGACGGCTTGCTCTCGAAATATAATCGCCACACAAGAATATTTATAAAAACCTTCTTTCGTAAACCTTCCTCTAGGAAAAAGGGCGTATCTCTCCTACATTCCTATCTAAAAAAAAATCCACTGAACTTGAAGAGCCGTAATAAAATTGACGAGTGTATTGACTTCTCGAGAACGCAATTACAATTCTCTTCCCCATCTCTTTCTCCAATTTCATTTCTTCTAATATCATTTCCAATTCATAGAATAATAGCTGAATTATGGAGGGCATAAAAATACCCGGGAAGAGATGAAGAAAAGACACTGCAAGTGACGTTGAGGTTATATCAAGTGGGGGGGCGCCAGGAGCGCCAGTGATATCTCGCGCAAGAGGGCGGTAAGGTAGATGGAGAGAGATAGAACCGAGAGAGATGAAAAGGAACATTGGTGTGCCAATGTTGGGGTATATATGAGAAAACAATAGAGCTGATTTGCAAACAATAGAATAACGTTAAGAGTCGAGTATTATACCGGGCCCCGTTGTTACTTCTTCTTCTTTAACTTTACTCTTCTCCTCGCCATCTCTCTCTCCCCGCCCTACTTACTCTCTCTCGTTTCGTTACTCGCGGTTATATGTATTCCATAACGCAGTAACTCTGTGTAATGCCACGAAAGACCATATGCCCATTAATATTCAAAGGCGAAAAGTAATGTAAACGACACGACAAAAATCAGGGGAATAATTTCAATTCTTTAAAAAAAAGGGAATAAAAAAACGCAAAGACTCGAATATATAAACCAAGACACAACGCGGAAAGAAAAAGAAGGGGATTCCCCACCTCCCTCCTCACTCATAGTTGTATTGGTTGAATGCCTTTGTATGGATTTTTTCTTTGCATAATTTCTGCTTTTTTTTCAACTTTTTTTCTCCTTTCTCTGAATAAAAATATGAGTTCGTTGAGCTCAAGGTTCCTATTTATGTAAGCACAAGATAGTTTATTTTGTTTGAAATAGTAATTCTCAAATTTTCCCGCCTTTTTCATGCTCTTTGTTTATTTCAAACGACAATGCTTGAATCGTAGGTTCATTTTCTTTTTTTTGGAAAAAAAATAATATTACGATGGAAAAATTTGAAACGAGAGGGGAAAGAGGGGAAGATTGCTTGGGACGAGTCATGTTGCCCGCGGGCTTCGAAGCGTTCGTTAAGGTTAACTGCCGGCCGTTAAAAATTTCATTCGCTATGAACGATTAACGACGAAACAATGGTTTGTACCTTCCCCGCGTGTTCGGGGAAATCCATACAGGCGTGTCTGATTGTCGATCAGGCACATTTGCCAAGGATTTTCATATTTTTAAATGAATTCTTCATTTATTTGCATCTATTTTGTTGTTTCAAATGCAAAGTTTATGATATTTTTCTTCTCGAAGATGACAATAGGAGTGATTCATTGTTTCAGAAGTAGAGAACGTGTCTTTTGGGGAAGGAATTGTTCGTGAGGGAGAGGAATTGATTTTAATTCGAGATAATTGAAGAATGAAAAGAGGCCCGCATAGGAAGTCTAATGTATTACCACATTGTCATCCAATTTTTTCGTTGTTTCCGGTTACAATGCATCGTTTAAATGAATAATAAAATTTTATAACTCACCCGTGATTCTTCAGACTCGTCTCTCCTTGAATTTTGGGGAAATAATACATTTCCCATGTGTGCCTGAAGATTCTGTTGCAGTAACTGTGCCAATTGTGGATTTTGGGATAATATTGCTGGATTTTGTTGTAATAATTGTGCTAATGCGGGATTCTGTACGAGTATATGACTTAAGGGTGAATTAGCAAGGTTATGGATGGGATTTGTATTACTCGTGGTTGTATTTGTTGTTTGACTTGATTGGGATAAATTACCAGGGGGATTCTGTTGTCGCGATGGGCTCTGGGGTGTGTGGGGCGGCGTTGGTGGACTACCTGGCGCCATTGATGATCCGTCCTTCTCCTCTTTCACCTTGACTTTTCCTGGTGAAGGAAAAAATAATAAAAAACATCAGACAACAATTATTTATTGGTTTTATTTATATTGCGGATAGTTTCAGATCAAAAAATATCAATTTTTTTAAAAATAAATTTAATAAATTCCAGTAAACAAAATTATTTGTTTTGGATTTTTTAAAACGTATTTAAATGACGGAAAAAATTTTGTCTTTCACTAATAACACTGAAAATAATTCCAATTCACGAAAGCCAACGAAATTTATTTGACTGACGCAAAGAAAATAAACATTCACTGAGACATTTCCTCAAACACATTTTACCCTTCACATGTTTATGCTTTATTTACACGAAAAAAAAATATTCTCTCGTGAATGATTCAATTAGGGTTGGATGCTGATGGATTGATGACGTTATTTTTTTTTTGAATAAATATTTAAATTACATGGAACTGAGTGAATGTTAAATTCAATATAATCATGAAAAAAAAAGATTTGTTGAAATAGTAATTAAATTTTTTCGAGTTTCAAGAGCCTGTTATTACACACATGAAAATCGTATCTCAAAACTTCAGCTCTGTGCTAAATCATTGTTTTATGATTTTAACTCGTTCAAGCTTCTCTCAGTTGAAAACGTTTTATTTCTCCCGTTGAGTATTTTTTTTATGTTCACCTCGTATATCTTAAGGATTTTTTCAAACTGATTAAATATTAAAAGAAGTAATTTCAACGTTAGAATACGAATTCACTCGCTCAAATAATTTAATTCAATTTAATTGACAAATAAAAGATGAATTTTTTCCGATGAATCACTTTCAATGAAGCATTTAAAATTTAAATAACACAAATGGCATTTAAATTCTCCGAGTTAAATCCCAGCGACGAGTGCAACGAGACTGTCTCACACTCTGGGAATTTCCCAAAAAATTCGTAGAACAGGGAAACGGAAGTGAATGAAGTTAAAAAATGTCTACGAGGGTGGGGAGATTCCGTGATTCTCGAGTTTTCTCATTGGTTGGATTTGTAGTGGGGGTTGTACCGTAAGAATTGTGAAGGAGAGGGGTTCAAACAGCCCGGTGTGCCTGGGGCGAGAACCCTCAATGTTTTTTGTCATTTTTTTTTGGCTGAAACTCGTGAAATTGAGACGTCTCGATTCCCAGTTTCTGGTAATCCTTCTTCTCCCCACGGAACACAGGTGCAACGAAATTGGCTCTTTAAATGCCATTTTTCCAAATAAAAATGGAGGAACTGAATAAGTTTACGAGAGAAATAAAGAATTCGATTATAAATGCAGACTTTTATTCTCGGGCGAGAAAAATGCATTCATTTTGAAGAATAATATCGTATTTTTAACGGAAAGAATAAACCCTTTGTTAAGAGAATAAAAAAATGTTAAATTTCTTCAAATAACGATCGGGTCAACGTTGAGATATTTCGAAACGCGAGAAACACAGACGTCCTGCTGTGTGCGGTACGCTGAGCAACGTGAGAGAAGAAAAAACGTTCGTATGCATATATACTCCCCTTTCGACTTATACATGCACCCAAAATCCCAAAACGTACGAGACCAAACAACGTTGTTCGAAATGGAAAAAAATCATGGCACTTAACCCATCGTACACGATATCTCAACAAGAATACAATCTCTATCTCTTCCCGCCAATTTTTGACGTTCAAATAATTCAAAGCGTTTTGCGTGTTGAGGAAAAAAAATTATCACATACTTCAGCGACAATTTCAGTTCTTCTTCATTTTTTTTTAAACAGTGTATTATTCTTATTTTATTCTGCAATAGAGAATTTTTTATAATTTAATATAT
>JABSMS010000679.1:0-17889 GCA_018902275.1 Aleiodes sp. PSUC_FEM 10030003
TATTTTTTTTATAAGAATTTATTTCATTAAAAAAATCCTAAAGATTGTCAGATGTGTGCTAATTTCATTGTCATGCTATTTTCAGTATCATAATTTTACCCATCCGTTTGAACTCCCATGGCCAGTTTATCGGCACAAGTAAATATTCCTTTGTGCAGCCAACAATAAGTATCAACTGCTGCTGTACCACCAGAAAATTCTTGAACGGACGCTCTCCTTGCCGTTTTTTTCTCCAAAAATGGGAGTAAACCAGTAATCCCCATTTTGCAATTCTAAAAATTGTTTTTGGAAGGCCACTGAAGTAACAGGCGAACGAACAAAGAGATCGGTCAACCCAGCCTCGTCTCAATACATCTTATAAATCTCAAGCAATCGTGATTTTCTCTGTTTCAACGGCTTCGCCGTGTTTTTGTACCTTGAAAATCCTTGATTTATGAATTTTCGCCGTATTTTTATGTCATCAGAAATACGAGTTCATTAAAACACAATGCCGTCTGTTACAGTAATCTCACGTGTTCTGTCAGTTTATGGATGTCTCGATAAACATTTGGGCGCGTAAACGCAAAATGACGGAAGCAAAATGGCGTAGCCATTTTTTTCATCAAAGCAGGGCGAATCCACAATAAAATCGCACGCGACTTGAATATCATCATGCTCTCTCTCTCTCTTTCTCTCCCTTTATCTGTTCCGCTTCCTTCATTGCCCCATTATTTTAGCGTTTTTCTTTTTTTATTGAGATAATCAAATAAAATTTTGACAGAAATTTACAATCTGCTTGATAATCTTTAAAAAATCTGATCTTTATCAATTGCTTGAATTAATCAAATTAAAAAATGTCAAACTACAAGGTGAATAATTCTGTAATTATTTATTTAGATAACTGAGAAATGGAATTAACCTAATGTGGAATATCTTAGTTGGACTAAAATTTCAGAAGGATGACCAAAAATTTTTATTAATTTATTTTATTGATCATTGAATTTAAATTGCTTTGCAGCCAAATGAATCCAAGAGAGAAGAATTCAGGAGATATTTGGAACGTGCTGGAGTCCTCGATGCATTAACAAAGGTCCTAGTAATGCTCTATGAGGAGCCTGAAAAGCCTGAAGACGCTCTGGAGTATCCTTATAAAACTGAAAACATTTTTCAGAATTTTGTGAAGAAAATATGTCAAAATTTCTTTGAGGTTCTCTTGCAAATATCTTTGAAAATAATGGGTTTAGAACAAATCTCCAAGAGACCTTTTTTGTTCAGAATTTTATTGGCTACAAAAAAGGTCTCTTGATAAATTTCTCTACATCTCACCATTTCCAAGATATCTTCAAAATAATCTACATGTAATTATTGAATCCATGACTGCTAATGTCTTTGACTAACGAATTTTTATTTTAATAAAATATTGACCTTAATGGTTAATTTAGATACATTCGTAAACATCTAGGGGGTATAACGGAGGCCACTGTGGAAGTCGAGGCCCTTGAGAAGAAGCTAGATGACGTAGAGGCAGAGAATCGAGAGCTGAAAGCAAAACTGGCAAAACTGGAGATCAGCGGCGACGAATAGGCTGGAAAAAACTTACGGACTTTTAAAAACATTCCGAGCCTAGTCTGGAACTCAGATTTTAAAAAAATGTAGAGTCCATTCAACTTTTGTGCCTTAATAGTATTAAACTTAAATTACTTGCATATTTCCCATGAACAATTAATAATTTTTTCTCGGAACTTGTTGAAAACTAAATCGTAATGGAATTAAGTAAAATTATTTTCCACACGTGTGATATGTTCTTCATTGGGGAATTGAATAACTAAGAGCCAAAAAAAATGAAAATAGACAGAAAGTACAAAGTGTTGAAGTTTATTAACATTTAAAAATATATATGAACTGGCCGATTAATTATAAAATGATATACATAAATAAATTTTCATATTGACCTTGAAAAGCGTACGTTAATTTATGTAGATTTTTTTTTGGTGCAAGATAATTCAACTCGGAAATTTAAAAAAAGTCAGATTTAATCGTGAATTAATTATTAATCATTAATTTATTTTATGTTGTCTTCGCAGCTTGCCTCCTCTTAACATCCCAATTATAAACACGCGCCATATTAACTTCAGTTGTTGTAAATTGATCCCTGACAAAGTCCAAATCATGTTCAACATGTTTAAGATTTTTCTTGGCTGCTTCAATATTTTTAACCATTAAATCTTGTGCATCATCCAGTGTATACTCAAGCATAACATTAGCACCTAACCAGAGGCATACTTTTTCCGTTGGCGGTACAATTGCCTTAGCGAATACTTGTTCCGACAATAAAAATTGTGTCTCCATATCTTGACTGCTGTCTTTTTCAGCTTGCAATTTTTTAATCATTTCCAATGATCTTTCTAATTCTGGAATTTGTGATTTTAATCTACGCCTCTTATTCGCCAAATTGTACTCCATAAATTTGTACTTGCTGTGATTTTCATCGAGTTTTTTAAGTACTTTGTCGACTTGACCATTGTTCTCTGATTGTGCCATGAAGGCATCGACATCTTCCTGCCAAAATAAATATTCAAATTCATTAATCAAGCCAGAAAATTTTGTGATTTCAATGAGTATTATTCAGCAATCAACGATACAATGCTCAAAAAAATTGAAAAGATCAGTTTTCATTGATGACAGAGCCCGTATGATACCCATGACCATATTTGGTGTACTCTCTCATTGTAACCACAGAATTTTGACACATGAATCAAATATTAATTTGGGATTCTTCGATAAAGCGAGTGAATACTTTACCACAAACTGTGCCTCCGGAATGCCACTGTACGATTTTTTCTGATCATTGAGCTCGGATTCAATTTTATTGTTACTCTCCTCCATCTTGAAACGCTTATTAGAATCAATCTCCTTAAAAATCAACCCGGTGAGTGTTGAAATTGCACGTGTAGGTTATGCAGAGAAGAATAGAAAGAGACACAATTTTTTTCCTCGACCCAATCAACAACAGGCAAGAGTTTCGGGCATTTTCATTTTTCTGAAGATAAGGTAGATAACTGCAGCATTTTTATAATTTTTTTGAGTAACGATATTTTCAATTGGGGATGGCTTAAAATGTATTTTAAAAATTAAGAGGCTTCCCAAATTATTTTTCATACATTGTTTTCCATTCAATGTGATTAAAATGATTGTTGGCTTGAAATATTAAGCGTGAATTTGACTAGAGCGTGACGTAGTTCCGGGACGCGTCTGATCGGTCCGTTGGTCAATTATTCCTTCCATTTCTCGAAGAATCGTGGCCGGCACAGCGTAGCTATTTTGCTGGCGGCCGGAATCATTACGCATTCATTGCAGAAGCGTAATCCGAAGACATCGTTAATTCTTCGTATCCTGCCTTCGTCCTTGAGGTAAAATATTCTCATACAATTCAATATCTTCATTTTTTTTGTATTATTAATTGAAATAATTGCGGCTCAATTGTAAAAAAAGCGGATAAAAAAGTTGAGATAAATGAACTTTGTCCATTGAATAGACATTGATAATCACGTGAATTCTGTTTCTTTTTATCGTTATTTAATTATGTTTTTAAATCAGTAAATTTCATTCGCAATTTTTTAATAAACTTTTTAGCAACATCAAGGACGCCATGCCAGTTTAACTGAGTACAGCACAAGAGTGCGTGACTCTTGACTGTGATTATTGTAGTAAAAAAAAGAAACGTGACAATAAAATTTCGTCAACATGTACCTGTACAACTTAACCCTCCAACGTGCCACTGGCATCACACATGCAGTCCATGGTAATTTTTCTGGGAGTAAAATGCAAGAGATTCTTGTCTCGAGGGGCAAATCCCTCGAGCTATTGAGGCCAGACCCAACAACCGGCAAAGTTCATACAGTCCTTACAGTTGAGGTATTTGGGATAATTAGATCACTCATGGCCTTCAGGCTGACCGGAGGCACCAAGGATTATATTGTTGTTGGCTCTGATTCCGGGCGTATAGTTATTCTCGAGTATATTCCTGCTAAGAATATCTTTGAGAAGGTTCATCAGGAGACTTTTGGAAAGAGCGGGTGTAGAAGAATTGTTCCTGGACAGTACCTTGCCATTGATCCTAAGGGACGTGCTGTGATGATAGGTAAATATCTGCATCAGTATATAATTATAAAATGCATTATGTATTCTTTTGGAAATATCTCTGAAAAGAGTAAGTTTGGAGAAAAATTTTGAGGATTTTTTTAAAAGATTTGATGGATTTTTTGAAGGGTTTCGAGCAAATCTATGAGGAATTATTTTCCAATTTAATAATTGAAATTTTAAGGGGCAAAATGGCCCTCTGGTGCAACATGTCCCGGAATTTTTTTCGAAGTGAAGGACTTCATGGAAAATTCTGAAAAAATTCCGGAAAATACTCAAAAATGTCTACATTGTTGGTGAATTTTTTCGAATTTTTTCAAATTATAGGTGAAACGTATTTGGATAATTTAAAGTTAAGAATTCTTAAGACGATTTTGGGAAATGCGAAATCAAAAAAAAATTAATAATCGTTTTGACTAGTAAGTTTTGCTCGAACCTTATTAAAATAATCAATACTTCAATATTCCAATAATGATGATCTATCTGTCCGTGTTTCACCTGAATTACATTGATTATACACATCAGATACTGAAATTCTTGATAAAAAATAAACTATCAATTACGATTTTAAAAAATATTACAATAACGTGATAAAATCAACTTTCAGGAGCAATTGAGAAGCAAAAGCTTGTCTACATTTTGAACCGAGATCCCGAGGCTCGTCTGACTATCTCCTCACCTCTGGAAGCACACAAAAGTAATACCCTAGTGTATCACACAGTAGGAGTCGATGTTGGTTTTGAGAATCCAATGTTTGCGTGCCTCGAAATCGATTACGAAGAAGCAGATAGTGATCCAACCGGCGATGCTGCAGTTAAGACACAACAGACACTAACTCTTTATGAATTGGACCTTGGATTAAATCATGTTGTAAGAAAATACAGTGAACCGCTCGAAGAACACGCTAATTTTTTGGTCTCAGTGCCCGGCGGTAATGATGGACCGAGTGGCGTTTTAATTTGTTCAGAAAATTATTTGACTTACAAGAACCTTGGGGATCAGCATGACATCCGTTGTCCAATTCCTCGACGAAGAAATGACCTGGATGATCCCGAGAGAGGGATGATCTTCGTGTGTTCAGCAACTCACAAGACAAAGAGTATGTTCTTTTTTCTTGCACAAACTGAGCAGGGCGACATATTTAAGATCACACTGGAGACGGATGAAGACATGGTCACTGAAATTAAGCTGAAGTATTTCGATACTGTACCAGTTGCTACGAGTATGTGTGTTTTGAAGACTGGATTCTTGTTCGTTGCTTCGGAATTTGGAAATCATTACTTATACCAGATTGCACATTTGGGAGATGACGATGATGAGCCGGAGTTCAGCTCTGCAATGCCACTTGAGGAGGGTGATACTTTTTTCTTTGCACCTAGACCATTGAGGAATTTGGTTTTAGTGGATGAAATGGACAGTTTATCTCCGATACTGGCTTGTCAGGTGATTAAAAATTATTCATCACTATGTGGATCGATGTTTCTTTTTTTTAATTCCAAAATTAAGTCAAGTAGTTCGATATTACGGGATGAAATATCAGTTTTCTGAACTCGACTTATCTGGGTTGTTCTAAATAGCGTTTTAAAATAGAAGTGCATCGACAAGTAGAGGCTCAATATCTTCAGTTATTGATTCTCTGTGAATTGATGCGAGAGAAAATAATCTTCGTCGCCTTTGATTTGCGTCTTTGCTTGCAAATTGAAGTGAACACGAAAAATAACACCCGTGATATTTCTTTTATTGAAATTCATTCTTAGTATGGAATATAATTCAATAATTATCGCAATTCTTTCATTCAGGTGGCTGATCTAGCTAATGAGGACACACCACAGCTTCACATTGCCTGTGGCAGAGGACCAAGGTCAACACTCAGAGTACTGAGACACGGACTCGAAGTTTCTGAAATGGCTGTGAGTGAACTTCCTGGTAATCCAAATGCTGTATGGACAGTTAAGAGACGAATTGACGGTTAGTTATTTTTTTCCCCTCCAGATATCGGAATTTTTCTTCATTTCCATTTTACTTTACGTTCCTATCTCTCAAAATAATATTAAAAATAGAAACCCAGAAAATATTTGAAAATGATGGTTTGAGTTGAAACAGAATTGAATCAAAAGTATTACAAGACCCAAAGAAAAATAGAATCAGAGTATCAAACGTTAGTGAATAAACGAAAAAAAAATTAAAGAGGATAGTAACAAACCTGGTGGATTGATACACTCTTATCAAACACCAGTTATCTCTTTCAGGCTACCTGCGTGCTAACGGTTGACGGCTCCAAGTCCTGATAGTCCATGAGGTAAGAAACTCGGGGACAGTCTACCGAAATATGCAAAAAAAAGTCGAGACCAGTAACAATGTGTTTCTAAAAAAATCACGTCTGAATGCAGATAATAATTAAAAATGCCAATGGCAACTAGTTCAAAATAATTTTATTCAAAAACTTTAATAATCTAGACAAGTTGTGTGATTTCGGTTACAGAGGAGTATGATGCGTACATCATAGTGTCATTCGTGAATGCAACACTAGTGCTTAGCATTGGTGAGACGGTTGAGGAAGTTACGGACTCGGGATTTCTCGGTACAACACCAACATTAAGTTGTTCAGCACTTGGTGAAGATGCGCTTGTACAGGTTAGTTAAATTTAATAAAACTTTAATTGTATTTAACAAGTTTAACTGTGCACAGCGGTATCTCCGGCACCCCGGCTATTATCCGCGTGTCGGTCGCAATTATGTGCTAAATTAATTAGAGTACACGCATCGTTGGAGAATTATGAATTATTCAATTACAATACTCCTGGTATTATTGGCTCATACATTTTAATAATTTATTAATTTATCAAAGTGTTTGATGAAGTGAAATTAATATATGACCTTCCAGTCGCTTGAAAATATACCTGCGTAAATTCCTTGACAATTTATTTAAAAAATGTTCCACTTACAAACTGTAAATAGTTCAAGGAATTTTCGATTTTCTATCATCGCAAATGATATTCATCGCCTCGTTAAATTAAACTTTAGTGATACAAATAAAGTTTTTATAAAATGAATAACATCTTAATTTTTCATTTCACTGAATTCACAGGTTTATCCTGACGGTATTCGACACATTCGTGCAGACAAGCGTGTTAACGAATGGAAAGCACCTGGAAAAAAGACGATTGTAAAATGCGCAGTGAATCAACGACAAGTAGTAATCGCTCTTACTGGAGGCGAATTGGTCTACTTTGAGATGGATCCGGTAAGAAATAGCCTTCTATTGTATCTTTAAAGTGAACAAAAAAGTAAAGATAAAAAAAATGTAAAAATAACTCAAGATAAAAAATACCGCATTTATTGTTCTCTCGGAGATGCCCTCGGGAAAGATGGTCCCCGAGACGTAAAGAATGCGAAGAGCCACTTTTCGCTCAATGATCATCCACTCAGCTATGAAAAAACCTATTTTCCGGCTGCGATAATAGAGCTTACAATCAAACCACTTTGATTATGCAACAAAATGAATCCATTATTCTCTTCAACAAGAACTAACTCCTTTCTTTTCTCGTTTATTTCTCAAAATTCAGACGGGACAATTGAACGAGTACACGGAGCGTAAAAAGATGCCTTCCGAGGTGATGTGTATGGCACTTGGTAATGTGGCCACTGGAGAGCAAAGATCATGGTTCTTGGCGGTTGGTCTTCAAGATAATACAGTCAGGATAATCTCATTAGATCCATCAGACTGTCTGGCGCCAAGAAGTATGCAAGCACTTCCTGCAGCCGCTGAGAGTTTGTGTATAGTTGAAATGGGAGCATCAAAGGAAGTCGGCAATTCGGATGAGGACAGTACTCAACAACAGACTAGTCTCTATCTAAACATCGGTTTGCAGAATGGCGTCTTACTGAGAACTGTACTAGATCCAATTTCCGGTGACTTGGCTGACACTAGAACACGATATCTTGGCTCGAGACCAGTTAAACTATTTCGTATCCGCATGCAGGGTAATCAGGCTGTGTTGGCCATGAGTAGCAGATCATGGCTGAGTTATTATTATCAAAACCGTTTCCACTTGACTCCATTATCGTATGAAAGTCTTGAATTTGCATCTGGCTTCAGTTCCGAACAGTGCCCTGAGGGTATAGTTGCCATATCAACTAATACATTGAGAATTTTAGCACTTGAAAAGTTAGGGGCTGTGTTCAATCAAGTGAGCTTTCCACTCGAATATACGCCGAGGAAGTTTGCTATTCACAATGACTCGGCACATCTTATTATTCTTGAGACGGAGCATAATGCGTATACGGAGGAAACTAAGCAGCAACGACGATTGCAAATGGCGGAGGAAATGCAGGAAGCAGCTGGCGCCGAGGAGGCTGCCGTCGCAAGAGAACTCGCCGAGGCTTTTCTCTCCGAGGAGCCGAATGAGGCGGTTTTCGGGGCGCCAAGAGCTGGGCCTGGTCTGTGGGCGTCGCTTATTAGAGTTATGGCACCTACTACCGGGCAAACATTCGAGGTCCATCGATTAGAACAGAATTATGCCGCTCTTTGTTTGGCACTAGTTAAGTTTGCCAATCAGGGAGACCAACTGTTTTTGATTGTTGGGGTTGCTAAAGAGTACCAGCTGAATCCGAGGGTTAGCAATGGAGGATTTTTATACACATACAAGTAAGTTCAACGTTGGAGGTCTATTTTTTACCTCCCGAATTCAAATACCACATAGTTTGACAACTTTTTTTTTTCATTTTCACCCTTTCAAATAACTTTTGTGTGGATGACGAAAAAAAATTGAAAAAGTTTATCACAAAAGCAATTATTCTAGTTCTGTAAGGAAGTATATGAAAAATTCAGTTTGAAATTTTTCCGGTATTATTCACAATCTCCATTGCGAGAATTTTCAAATGCATTTTACGTTGAATATTAAATAGTTAGGCCACTTTGATAGATTGAAATTTTAAATGATGACAACATCACACTCACTGTTGAATTGATGAAAACCCTGCAGTACTGATTGTCGAAACTATCTTATTTCCATAATCCAAATATTTAAATACCTCGATTCTAATGAAAGAAAAAAATTGATTACAGAGTCAATTCAGAGTGCACAAACGTCGAGTTACTCCACAAAACTCCACTCGACGAAGTACCACTGGCAATATGTTCGTACCAAGGACGTGTTTTAGTTGGAGTTGGTAGAATGCTGAGATTATACGACATGGGAAAGAAGAAACTTCTCCGTAAATGCGAAAATAAACACATACCAAATGCAGTAGTGTCAATAAATGCAGTTGGACAGAGGATTTATGTGAGCGATGTACAGGAGTCTGTGTATGCGGTCAGATACAAACGGCAGGAGAATCAATTAATCGTATTTGCAGATGACACACATCCAAGATGGATAACAACTACCTGTGTATTGGATTACGATACTGTAGCGACAGCTGATAAATTTGGTAATATTGCCGTTGTAAGACTAGCGAGTGGTATAAACGATGACGTTGATGAAGATCCAACTGGTAACAAAGCTCTATGGGATCGTGGTTTACTTAATGGCGCCAGTCAAAAGGCCGATACTGTGGCATGTTTTCACATTGGTGAGACAGTCATGTCGCTACAAAAAGCAACGCTTATACCAGGTGGCTCGGAAAGTCTAGTTTATACAACACTCAGTGGCACTGTCGGCGTACTTGTACCATTCACGAGCCACGAGGATCATGACTTCTTTCAGCATCTTGAAATGCACATGAGATCCGAGCATCCACCATTGTGCGGGAGAGATCATCTGTCATTCAGATCGTATTACTATCCAGTGAAGAATGTCATAGATGGTGATCTCTGTGAACAATTCAATTCGATTGAGCCGTCGAAGCAAAAAAGTATCGCTGGAGATCTTGAGAGAACACCATCTGAAGTATCGAAGAAACTTGAGGACGTTCGTACACGTTATGCATTTTAAAAGAGACTAAATATTTTCCTCTTTTATTGTGAATTCACTGTTTGTTCCACTCATCCCTTCATATTTTACGTGCATCGTTTAAAGTACAAGACTGAAACATAAATTTTTTTTTCTTTATAGTATCATTTTTTTCCCTTTTTCATGAAGGCCTGACGGGAGATTCAGTTAAAAGGTTTTGTGTTTTTAGTTCCTCATTTTTCGCTCCGGTATTTCATTTATCTTCTTCCGCAACTGCCCGTTGCAACTGTAAATATTGAAACGAAATGTATTATTGTCGATGTTTTGTATCCCCCAAAGGATCTCGAATAATTGTAGGATATAACAAAAAAGTTTAAATTTGCAAATGTGTATAAAAAAATATCGCAATCCATTTGTGTGTGCTGGAAAAAACATATTTATTATAATTGTAAGGACTTAAGAATAAAGGTTAAGATATAAAAAAATGATGAAAATCTTCATAATCTTCTTGGTTTTCACAGATTCCAACAGATGCCATTTCTTTTCGTTCTGTTCTTTTTATTCTTTCACCGAGTCACCCTCGACCTGATTTCCTTGCGCAAACAAAACGCGCGGATGTAGAAACGGTTTTCTTGAGTCAAGTCACAAGGAGGGAGAAGTTCCCAAAAAACGAGAGAAAAGGAGAAGAAATAAAGAAAAAGCGAAGCCCGCAGAGATTGAATCGTGAAAATCTTTTTCCTCATGAAGCACAAAAGCACACGTCCCTTGTGTTTGAGGGGTAAAGAAGGAGCATTTGTAAATGGAAATGTTTGAGGGCAAAAGTCGAGTAAAACTGGGAAATTCCATCAAGTATCAGAGATGGAAGAGTTGGGGAAATGGTTTCAGTTATATGGAACATGTGTGCGTGTTTTTATATATATAGAATGTAGATATATACATGGAAAACCAAGAGAGATAAGAGACACAGACGCCGGCGATCGATTCCATCGCACCCAGAGGCAAGCCCGAGACACCCGGCCTAGGGCTCGACCACGAGGCAACTCTGGCGCAACCATCTGCGTCCTTGTTGTATGCCGACTGCGGCAAAACGATTGCAAAAAACGGAAAGAGAAATAATGGGAGGGGAAGAAAAAACCCGAATTGGAGTAAAAAAAATTGGAAATACGTGGAGAGAATAGAGGGAGAATGACCAGTAATGTTCCATTTTCCGTTGTAGCATGCTACAATAGAAAATTGGTACGAATCGCTGGATGGAAGAGGAAATATAAGAATTAGGTCCACGCAGTAAACAAGTATCTATATATTTGGGAATATCGCGCAGCGGGACAGGCACAAATACGCGCACACAGTGGAGTAGTAGGGGGAGGAGGGATAGAAAAAATGAAGCGTACATGCTGGCAGCTCGAGAGGTGGTGAGAACAAATTTTCCCTCGAATCTGCATGAAAGGGGAGTAGAGGACTTGTTTGATGAGAGAGAAAGAGAGAAATGTGCAGAGAGGGAGGGATATCACGGTGGGTGGAAGTTACGTGGAGGCTTTGGTAAAGGGGTAGGTGGAGTTGTCTCATTCAGCCGGCGGTCAAGTTGGCTGAGGTCGTTCGGCGGTTCGGCGCAAGAGGAGTGCGAGAAAGAAGCGCGAACAAGGGAGGGTTGTAGGAACTAGAGAGGGGTTGGCTGGATATTGAGGGATATAACTACTGAGAGCTTCAGGAATATAGGGAGGAGGTAAACGCGAGAGAGTCAGCCGGGTAGTGACGAACTAGAAGCGGCTAGTGGTGCATTAGTCTCCACTGTCAGCCCCACATAGAGTTGGGGGCTTTTTACATATTATTTTTCATTTTCACCATTTTACGCTCTGTAAAATATATACACAAGAAGAAATATATATTTTTTCTCATTTTCGGGGTATAAACACCTGTGCACGGATGCTGCTCTCAGTGTGTATGAAACGTGATAATTTTTTAAAATACAGAGATAATGAGAATTATGAGAATCATGATGATGGTAATATTGAGAGTGATAAAAACGTGGTTGTGTACAAGTGACGGAGCAAGTGACAGCATTGATAATTACATTATTAAAGTGGGATGAGAATCACGCCCACCATTAATTATGGTAAATTGAATGTTTAAGAGAATCCTTTGAAGTAGCCTCCACCATTTGTCCTTTTAACATTTAACGTAAACTTTGCCATCCAAATGTTGCAGTAATTCTGTTGTCTAGTTAGTATAGTTCAAAGGAATAGCCAGGTCAATATTAATTATGTACACCATAGGATAAATCTATCTCTTCTAATGCATACACTGTATTAGAGTGTGTATTGAAGATTTTTCGTCCTAAAGTTTCGAAGTGGCTAATCACATCGTCGTATTAATTATTTATTCACGGGATTTTGCACCGTCGCGTGGCTTTCGCCCTCGTTGCACGTGTATCTCTGTATTGGTATTTGTATCGCCTTCGTGTATTTCACACGTGCATATGTGCCAATCAATTCAATTACAAGCAGGTTCCCCGTTCAATTCAATTTACGTTTACCTCCACACGTTCTGCTTCATTCCACAAGTTACGTTTTTTTTCTCCATGTATATTCTCATGAATATACATTTTCTTTCATCAATAACTTAGACAATCAAGTGACACGATTATTAATTATAAAATGAAAGCCATAAAGGCATAATGAATGCGACAGAATTAGCCACTGTTGACCTTCGAATAAATGTTTTTCTCCCCCATAATTCAATGAAAGGAGGAAAAAAGAGCATAATGATAATTGCATTGAATTTTAACAGGAGATGAAGAGGGAAGAAAGTATGAGGCCGGAATGGAGGCGTAGAAAACGTAGAAGGAGACGAATTGATGAATTTTCATCATTCTATCGATTAATTTTGATAACAATAATCCTAAAATTAACTCTACCAATGGTCGATTGTAACTGTGAACTTGCTGAATTAACGTGCCGTGATGGTAGATGCGTACCACTAGATGCATATTGCAATGGCCACGATGATTGCGGTGATGGTAGCGATGAGCCGGCACTCTGTACACCATGCAATCGTACTTATCACGGCCGTGAGGGTAGAACATATGAATTAGAATTAGGACGTCCGACTGAAGGACGCTTACCATTTTTATGCCACTTGACATTCACAGCTGGTGGACCAGGTCACGGCGAAATAGTACAATTATACTGGGATGCCTTTAGCATTGGTAGACTAGAAACAATAAATAGCGATGATGTAGACGAACCAATTTACGCAACGTGCCCAGAGGGCTCACTGCAATTGTCTGATCTTGGTCGTCCATTCACTGGTGGCTCCTGGTGCGGTGGTAGTGAGGGACGTCCAACATACTACAGCGAAACGAGTACAGTGACAGCATCAATAAGGCTCTTTCATGCACCTTCATCAGTACCATTCGAATTTCGTTTGCGCTATCGTTTTTTATCACGTAATGAGGCTGTTGCTAGACTCGGAAAGCCTGGTCTAACAATTGAACGTGGCTCACCAGTTCCAGGTACATACTGTTCTCGTAATTTTTATGAATGCCACAAGAAACAATGCCGCGTACAGAGTCCAAATTATCCCGGCGAATATCCAAGAAATGCAAGCTGTATTATTACAGTTAGACAGAAATTCGTACCTACTTGCAAACACGCGATGATATCGGTTAAAGCTGGAAGCGGAATGGGGGCTAATGCTATTGGTGCACCGATACTACAGTCTCACATCGCTTCATCGTCTTCGTTGGTTAATGTTACTGGTAATTCATCAGTATCGGTGGATAACGGTGGTAATCATGGAATTAATAATAATACGAATAAACTTAGTGTATGGCAGGACTGTCCGACGGAGAAGGATCGCCTTGTTTTCAGAGATGGTCCACGATTGGAGGATCCAATACTACTAGTGTACTGCGGTGGACCATTACCGAGAATAACGGCACGTGGCCCAGCAATGTTAATCGAATTTCGTTCGTCACAATTGCCAATACCACTTGGCTCATCATCATTGAGATTAGAATTAGAGATACCAGTTGTCTATGTAGATTCAGATGGCTTGGATTACGCCAGGGGCGATCAGGGTTGTCATTTTTTCGTTAATTCAACAATAAAAAGGAGTGGGATACTTCGTGCACCTCAGCACACACTTCCGCGCGGCTCTGTATGTACATGGAACCTTAGGGGCGGAGTTGGCGAGCGTGTATGGCTTTACTTTTCATCTTACACCCAGAGGGATTTAACTCGTGGCAGTATTGACAATGCATCTACATTTCAAGAGAGCCACATTGGTACACCCCAGTGCTCAGTTAAAATGACACTCTGGGATGGTCCAGCAAACTCTGGTACATTTATTACAACACTGTGTGATGATACACCAAGATTATGTGCACACGCTGCATTGAGAAATTCAACTAGATCAACGAGACCGTGTACATCAACCGAGAGTTATCTAACGCAAACACAGACAATGACGTTACGTATGGAGACACTATTTGGTACATCACTGCGTACGGTTAATTTTCAAGCTAGGTATGAATTTATATCAACTGTACAGGGCGGCGAACAGTGGAATGACGGTGTTTGCAGTAGAATATGGAGGCGTGTACGTGCCGGTGAGATTACATCACCGCGTGATCTACGGTTATTCGGTAGGGGTGGTAAAAAAAAAATTGAGTGCAATTATAGGATTGAGGCTGGTCCTGGTGAACGTGTGCGATTAACAATTCACAATGTTTCACTTGGTGAATTGACGAACTGTATCAGTGAGCCAGATCCGCATACCGCAAGGCCAAGATGCTTGCCTGATTCAAACTCGCGTGATGCTAAACTTACTCTTTACGAGGTGCCATGGAGAGATGTCAAATTATCACGCGCTTGTCTTTGCGACAATACATCGCATTTACCATTGACACATATATCGTCTGGTAAAGCACTTGAGATTACTTTCAACGTTAATCATCAAGCACCTTACGAGGACTTTGAAACGCTATTCTTTTATGCAAGCTTTGAACTCATACGTGTGCCAGAGTGCCCGAGGAAACAGCGGCTCAGGGGTGAAGGTGAGAATTTATTTCATGATTATAACTCTGTTCTTTTCATACATTTGATGCACGACTCTTGAATACTGAATATCGAATCGACATTAAATTTCTTCTCATTTATGTAAAAAGATTAAAAAAATTCAGACTCTCAATGGTTGATGGTTGCGGTACGGGATTAATGTGTAAAGCAATCTGATAGTGAAATACAAGGTGCTTATCAATAAGCCACTCTGATGCTCAACCACGGGACAATGCACCCAGTAGACCTATATAGTCATCAGTACTCCACGTAATCCCGGCCGTGTTACATTCCACTCCGGAGAGATTCTTATAAATATTTATACTAATATAATGCATCCGAGGGGGGATTTTGGGTAGAGAAATGGGTTGAGTTATTATGCTCGGTTGCATAATCAACTAACGTGTATAATTATGTAAATTTCTAACGGTAGATAAAGTCGATTCTTCTTTTTTCACAGGTGGTGAATTGAGATTCGTAGTGCCGCCGTTGTCGAGGCCAGACATATACTGCGAGGGAATGCCATGGTTGGTTGAAGCAAGAGACAATCGCTCTCTGTTCGTGCTCACTTGGGGCTGGTTTTTGCCACTTGAACCACCTCCACTATCATCATCATCATCAATATCACCGTCTTCATCATCCTCAATAGCCGCCTCATCGTCTTCCACTCATCAACAGTCCTCAGAGACGTCTGACTCAACGCAAAAGTGTCCAACAGCAAATAGAATCCTTCTTTATTCTGGTTGGCCAGCGAAATTATTGAAAGTTGTGTGTCCAGCTGAGCCTGGTGCACGTGATTACACTGTACACGTATTCTCTGAGGAGTGGCTACTGACAGCTGGTACATCTGATGAAAGATGGCTATCGCCGCCCCGACCAGCAGCACTGCTCATTGATTTTGTTGCCCGTGAACCGGGACATGCTGCAGCTTCGTGGCTCGAAATATCAAAGACACGATCAGCTTTACGGAGACAGTTACGTTTACCGGGACGTCTGAGTGATAATGAAACAATTGGTACTGGCGATTGCCTTCATACGTGTCCAGAGATCGGTGCTTGTATTGCAGCGAGTCTTTGGTGTGATGGAAGAATTCATTGTCCCTCGGGTCATGACGAGGCCAATTGTGGTAGTGGCGCGAGATTGCTTGGGCTTTTACCACCTGGCATGTGGCTTTTCGTTGCTGCTGTTGCTGGCATACTCACTGCCTTTGCTTGTCTTTTGACTATACTCATATGCAAGTATGTACAGGTTTAATATTTCACAAACACTTTTAACATCCGACCCCTCATTGTACGGGCTCATTAAGTTTTCACCGATTTAATCGCTTCGAGCGGAAATTGCGCCGATATTTTCATGTCATTTTGCACCGTTTGATAGCGAAGGTAGATTGATCATTGCAGATTTTTTTTTGCAATTTTTTCGATCATCCATTTGGCAAAAAAGCTCTCCATTTAATTGAAACAGTCGGTAATAAAACATCCATTCAATCCACCCACACGAATCCTAATGGGGTATTTGAATAATGAATAATGTACACTCGATTCATTTCAGATCAAAGGCACGCGCTAAAAGGCTCTACAATGATGAGAGCTTGAGGAGATCCGGTCATGCACCACGCAGAGCACCAACTGAGGAATCATTGCTTGGCTCATCCTGACAAACGCCTCCCGGTTTCGTGGAATACATTCACGTTGACCGGGAGACAACTGTTTAGCCGGACTTCACACGTTTTATTAAAAACTCCGTGTTGACTTCACCGTCCACTAATTTAAACTCCATCGGACTTTGGCGTAATTAAATTCCAAGGCAAATGAGAAAAAATTACGAAGGGGATGAAGAAATGTTGATTATTTATTTAATTTAAAATACAATTGTCATTGACACGAATACTTTATTCATTTGATGCTTAGCTTTGAATTCCATTTGCTTTAAAAAAAAAACAATTTCCAATGAAGTTTGGACCAATGCCGTTCGTGTCGAGTCACTTTGCCTCGACCATTGAATTTTATTTTCCGTGGTTTTTGTTTAACGTCATCAGTAACAATTTAAACGAAACTCTTTTTTCCTGTAAAATTCGTTTTATTTCTCTCCATGAATGAAAAAGAAGCTTTAAAAAAAACTGTTGTGGTACAAATGCCTCAGCGTTCCCTTCGGGGAACGGCGTTATACTACTATGATTAAAAAAAAAGTAATAAAACGAAAAAGAAAAAAAACACGTGCGACGGAGTTTCACGTTAAAATAATTGTCTTTCTCTGATAAAAAGAAGTGGGAGAGAGAGAGAAAGAATGGAGGGAAAAGGGAAAAACCAATTGACACGTACACACTGAATTCATACACACCGACACATATAGAGTATATAATACGTCAAGGAAAAAAAGCGGGGAGTGGAAACAAATTTATAGAACCTCTGGGTTGTTATTCCATAACGTTGGAAAGTATAATGTAGATCTCATAGTTGACACTTATGGAGTTATTATATAGTTCTTCTTTCTATCGTGCGAATTTTTTTTTTGCACAAGTGTAAAACATAAGTAGGTAATTAATGATACAATAATGTGTGCATCACAATGCTGCTGTTGGGGATGAAGAAACAATATATATATATGTATATGTATGTATATATATATATATTCAGGAGCATAATGGAAAAGTGGGGGCTTTTGCACCTGTTAACAGGATTTGATTCGATATGAATAGAACAAAAAAACGAATTACAAAAACCTGTGATTAAGGAGAGTGGGGAGATTTAATTAATAATTTATTGTGGAAATCTACATTGAATATATATTTTTTATTTTATACTTCTAGTCACTAATTG